>JNEN01001205.1:0-162996 GCA_000697355.1 Syncephalastrum monosporum B8922 | reverse complement strand
ATGTATGTTATATCTGGTGTTATCTAAATATACCATGAGCAACGTTTAGAATTAATAATCATATTAACATATTACTAATATTTATCTTAATTACTTATAAATATCTTTTATTTGTAACTAATATAAAAAAAGAAAATAATCATTATTTTGCAAATAATAATTATTTTAGAAATATAGTTATTTATAAAATAACAAAATATTTCTTATTCACATGTAAAATATCTCCTGTTGCAAGTAAATAAAATTTTCATTTTATTATTGGTAGTCGATATTTTTTTATAAGAGTTTAAAGGGAACTTATCCCTTTAAAAATTCCCAGCACATTCGTAAGTTTTAACAACTTACAATGTGAATAATATATGTGGTGTATTTGTTGTTGATTTTTATAATATAGCTAACTACTCTGGTATAATATTATTTTGGTTTTCAACGTTTCTCCTTGCATGGATCACGTCCTTTCTCTTTGATATTTGCCAGACAGCCAAACCAACTCCGTGACTATCGCAATGACGATGCAGAACAACTCTCGTCTTCCCAAGCTCGTGAGCAACGACAAGGGGACATTGCACAGTTGGAGGAGGTTGTCATTCCAGCCATACGAGATCGCATGCAGAAAATGCGTGATGCAGAGAAGGCACGATACGACTCCAAGAACCGTATCATCGATCCTATCCCACTCGGTACCAAAGTTGTGATTATTAACAAGACTCCAACTAGCAAGATCAAGCAACGGTATTTGGGTCCGTATACCATCACAGGTGTCAACCAAGGTGGCGCCTATACCTTGATGGACGGAACAGGAGAGCTGCACACGTCTAAGGTCCCACCATCTCACATCAAGGTTGTTGCGGAGGATATCCCCTTCACCGATGATGTATACGAGGTGCAAGAGATCCTTGATCACAAAGGTAGACCTGGTAATTATCATTACTTGGTACGCTGGAAAGGATACTCTGAAGACCATGACACATGGGAGCCCCAAGACAATGTCAATGCGGACCAAGCCCTATCTGACTATTGGGAGCGACGTGCTCAAGAAAAGAAGGGACGCACCGCGGCCCGAAACCATCGGAAGCGAGCGGCTAAGCGTCAGGCTAGCGCGCAGACAACGACTAAGCGTCGACGCGTTTAGGCAGGATCTTTTCCCTACTACTTTTTCCCACTGGGTCTTTTCCACAGGGTTTTTCAGATCATGCCATCACACAAACGCATACCATTCCTTACACAATCTTCTTTACGGTTGTTCCAACCTGGAGGGGGTAATGTCGTAGACGTAGCTAATCCATGCCTGGTGGCTCCACAGCTATTTGACTTACGTTCCGAGATCGGTCTTGTCACACCTAGAGCTTCCCACACATAGGCTAAGTACACGTATGCCTGGAGGATATCAGTTTTAGTGTGACAACACTGGATACAAGGTTAACAAGAGGAATCATAAAATTCTATATAACCAGGGAGTAACGTTAAGAATTAATAATCATATTAACGTATTACTAATATCTATCTTAATTACTTATAAAAATATCTTATTTGTAACTAATATAAAAAAAGAAAATAATCATTATTTTGCAAATAATAATTATTTTAGAAATATAGTTATTTATGAAATAACAAAATATTTCTTATTCACATGTAAAATATCTCCTGTTGCAAGTAAATAAAATTTTCATTTTATTATTGGTAGTCGATATTTTTTTATAAGAGTTTAAAGGGAACTTATCCCTTTAAAATTTCCCAGCACATTCGTAAGTTTTAACAACTTACAATGTGAATAATATAAGTGGTGTATTTGTTGTTGTTTTTTATAATATGACAAACTACTTTGGTCTAATTGTACTTTGGTTTTCAACGTTTCTCAGGGTGGAAGTGCTAGCAAATAAAGGACAACTGTCTTTCAGTCTCACTTGACTCTCACGTCTGATCTCTACAACACTTCTCCCCAACACTATAGGGACGAGGTCAGCGTCGACTTCCATACGGTTGTTGTTGTTGGTGGACATGATAAAAAAGAAGTGGAAGTGGAAGTGGAAGTGGAAGTGGAAGTGGAAGTGGAAGTGGAAGTGGAAGTGAAGAATTCACAGTAAAAAATGAGGTGTCAGGAAAGATCGATAACAGTTAAAATACTGTGAGACTCGAAATGAGGGATTTTTTTTATTGACACCTTGTTCTTTATTTATTTTCTAAAATACAGCCACACGTAAAAGTCCCTTTTGTGCTTAGTCACCTATTTTATCTCAGCATCTACTGATTGGATACAACAGTAGATAAAGAAATAAGCAGTTATTTCAATAACATCCTTATTTCCAAAATAATTGTTATTTGAAAGATAATTATTATTTTCTTTTAATATTTTAAAAGTTTAGCTAGAATATATATAGATAATCTTGAGAAATATTAACAATTAATTTAAATTACATTCAACATGAAACGTTGCTCCTTGACTTCTTCTTTTATCACAGAGACGTACATTTCCTCTGATCTTTTCTACTTCTTTTCTTCTACACAGAGACGCATAATTCCTCTGGCCCATTCTTAACCTTTTCCATTTTTCTTTTCACGAACCTCGAACACGTCAAACACATCTCTGTGGTTTGACTGGTGCTCACACATAAACAACACCGACCAATCAACTCGGTGTTAAGAACCTCAAATCCAAGCCAACCCACAACGGACGCCTCCGATACGGGCTGGGGCATCGTGATCGGCGACCGCTCGCACCAGTCTCAGTGGCTCCCGTCCGAACGCCAACTCCACATCAACTTCAAAGAGCTCCTGGTGGTCTGGAAGGCCCTCCAGCTGAACCCTCCACCGCCGGGCTCCCATCTTCAGATCTGCCTCGACAACATGTCTGCCAAAGCCTATCTCGACAAGTTCGGAGGCACACGATCTCCACCTCTCAACTCCTTGGCGATGCAGATATGGCGTCATTGCTTTCGCCACCGAATCCTTCTCTTGACGTTGTTCGTCCCTTCCCGTTTCAACCTGGCAGATGCTCCGTCCCGCGCGATGGCCAAAGAAGTGGAATGGTCTCTCCCACAAGCCAGCTTTCAGTGGATCGATCAACGCTGGGGACCACATCATGTGGATACTGTATGTTCGCCAGCGCGCAGACAGCCCTGCTTCCCCGCTATGTTACCAGGCTGCCCGACCCCGGAGCCCTGTGGGTGAACGCGTTTGCTCGTCCCTGGCACTCCCTCGCTCCTCTTCGCCTGCTACTAGTTCCACCCTGGAACCTGATCGAGGCCGTAATTCACCGGTTGTCACTGCACCTACTGTACAACCAGCGACTCTGATCACACCCAATTGGCCGTCAGCCCCGTGGTATCCGCGCCTCCTCGCTCTGTCCTCGGAGCCTCCTCTCCTCCTGCCGGGAGACGCCGCCGACGCTCATCTGCTAGTCAGCCACACGACCCTTCTGGCCTGGCGCCTCGAGCCTCCAAATGCCCCAGACCTGCCATCTCTCCATGCGCAGAGGCACGACTAACCTCTCTCGGGCCCGGCATCGGTCCGAAGCTCACTCGTCGCCTCCGTGCCCTTCGCATAGACTTTGAGTCTTGGTGCCGTCGCTACGAGGTAGACTCGGATGCTCCTACGGTCGACGCTCTCCTTGGCTTCGTCGAGGACACGGCCGAAGACCGCCAATGGGCAACGGGCACCAAGCTCAGCGCCCTCAGCCAGGTCGGCCGTTTGCTCCCGGTACCTGTCTGTCATGACTACACCTCGACATGCAGGTCGTCATGCATGTATGCAGGGTGACATGTGCAAAGCATATGTGATAAACCATCATCTGTCAGGTCAACCCGCCTTTAGTAAAGCGGTCTATACCCGCATCTGTGTCGAATCATTGAAACGGTTGCTCGTCATGAACACTCCATCACTATTATTACAATCACCGCCTAGTACAAGTACAACTTGTATGAAGTACAATTCTATCATAACGTCACACTGAACTGGTTCTGGTCACTCCGTCCTCTCTCTCAAATCTGTTATTAGATTATAATCGGATAGAGCATCTAGATTTTTCTCTTTCACTTTTCCTACGAGTAAAGACCAGTCTCACGTACTTTCCTGTCACCTGTTACTACACCACCACCAGCACTTCTACTTGCCTACATCACATTGGGGAAGTTGGGTCAGGCAAGAACCCAGAGTGTTGAGAGTAGGGAAGAGCCATGTCGCCATTGGAGTTTGCGCAGCAGCACCTTTGAGAAGTTACTATTTTCGTCCACACAGTCAACACAAGGAAGGCGCCGAGATTACTGAGGCTCTTTTTGCTGCGTCTTCGCATGTGGGGTCAGGCCCAAACGCATGCATCATTTTGTGAGCAAGAAACCCGTCCCTGTCAAGATGCATGACAAAGAGACCAGTACCCGGACATGAAAGGTGCTAAGGAGCATCCATATGATAGCCGTCAATTCTATATCACGAAAAATAAAGCGTGGCTTGGAGGGAACAACCCACATCCTCAGGCTTCGTTTCGGCAGCTTTATGAAGGTTGTAATGACGCAGAGCCGAAGGCGGAGGGGGGTTCAATCACATCAAAAAGCAGAATGGAGGTTTACGTGTGACAGCAGTAAAGCGGTCGCGACGCTGGTTGCAAACAAAAAAAAAAAATATTATTTTACGTGTAAGGCCATGTCCAGCAAAACGGGCAACGCACACGGCACACGGCACACGGCACACGGCACACGGCACATGGCAGCAATAAACTAAAGGATCAGAAAGCAACATCATCAGAGAATGATAATGACTGTAGGTACAGCATTCGGTAGCATTCGGTAGCATTCGGTAGAACGACGTAGTATTGCGCTCCCGCAAACTTCAAGAGAGAGAGAGAGAGAGAGCGGGCATAAAGTATCCGTTTCACCGAAGTTTTATTTCTATTTTTCACACGTGCTCGCAGGAAATGGATCAACAGACTGCCAATGCTCTCTTCGAGAAAGGAGCGTGCCTCTTGTTCCTGGAAGCGCCCCCCAACTTGGAATTTGGCATCGATTACATGGCATGGACAATTGGTCCACTCTTCAAAGGTGTCAAGATGATCCCGCCAGGCTTGCATTTCGTTTACTTCTCGTACGAACTGATGACGACAGTCTTCGATCCCAGCTAAACTAACATTGATCCACAGTGCCACGAACAAGGAAGGCGTACAAGGAATACGCACCGGTTTTTTCCACTATTTTGAATCCAAAGAGGTATTTCCACATCTGGGCGCGTGCATATTAGATACATTAAAACTTCGCACAATGCAGGTACTTGTACGCGAATGGTCTCCAAAAGTAGAAGACCTTCGAGATGAAACTGAACTGGACCCCGACCAAGTCGAACGATATCGAATCAGTAAGTTTGTATAGAGTGTCCTTGACAGCTAATGAAATTATGTGCCGTCAGATATACGCGAATTTGATCGCAATATGGGGCCCTATCCGTTGGATCCGCCTTCTTACTACGAACGATGGCAGAAGCTGACTAGCTATATTCAACCCGGTCTCATCAAGCGGGTACTTCCCAACAATGGACGCGTCTCTCACCTCCCCACGAACGAACCCGCCGATAATAATCTATCCACCAAGGATGCGCGGAAGGGACGTGTCATAGAGAAGGAAGAAGGTATGGATTTTACACCATTTGACCTGCGCCAGTCGTTCCCAAAAGGTGCCACTGGAGAGGAAATCACCCGATGGAGTCTGGACAAATCATGGCTGACCAAGGATCTACTGCATCGTATTTATCATGATGGTAAGTATGTGCAAGGGTCATCAGAAGTATCCTCTTTGATCGATTTCTTAAACCCTTCTCTGTGTAGATCATAAACTCATGCTCGGGGAGATGCAGCTGGCGTTTGTTTGTCTCCTGATGGCACAGAACTTCTCTGGGTTCAATCAATGGAAGCAGTTTGTGCATCTATTTTGTTCTTGCAGTGAGCTCGTTAGAGAGAAACCTGAAATATTTTCGAGCTTCATGGGTCCGTAAGATCACAGCAGTGTTACCTTTCCATAATTGACGACTGTTTTATAGATACGCTACAGATACAACTGGATGAATGTCCAGTCGACTTTTTCAGGGACATCTTGTCTGAAAACAATTTTGTCGCGTCTATGCTCAAGGTGCGTCCAGTGTTGCTAAACCAGACTTATACTAATATCTGGATTAGTCACTACGACGCAACATACCCAAGGAGAAAAGCACACTTTACAGACAGTTTGAAAAGCTACGTGCTTATATTGCTAAACGGTTCGACTGGGAAATCCAGGAAGATGACGAGGACGAGGACGAAGAGGAAGACGAAGATGAAGCCCCAGTAGTGGTCGAGCTTTGATTAGTGCATGCCGTGCACAAAGAAAAATAGCCGTATTTATGAGAGTAAACTATAGTGCGCTATGTTTGGACGTGATTCGTGCCAGATGCAAGCCCACACGATGTTCCTCGTCAGTCGCGATCGATTGTTCCACTGCACCCTCAGTTTTAGTTGTAGTTAATATCGCTGTCGCTGGCATAGCATGACCATGGTGATGCTCAAATTGCCCCCGCCATTTTTCTCCAAAGACAGAGCAAGCGATAATTAAGACGATATTGAGGACATTGATGACTGCTAGGACCGTGAACAGAATACCAGTACCAGCTTTGTCAATGGCTTTACTAGAGAAAATGGCTGTAATGGCACCCATGATGGATCGCACACAATTAGTGACACCGACGGCTGTTGCGGAGGAACCTATAGTCACAGAGCACACTGAGTATACCTCGTCTATGTACCAAAGACTTACCTGGCTTTGAGTCAACCAGATAGACCGAAGTAGGTGTGAAAGCAAACATCTGACCAAGAGCATCTAGAGGATAGTAACTTAAGCTATGATAGTCGTTTAAAAATGGGAGTCTTACAGACAAACAGGCCTATGAGTGGAGCATACACCCCAACCTTCATCTGTGTCGTCCAACCATAGATGATATAGCCTGCGGGAATGAAGAAAGAAGCTGGATAGGATGCTTGGAGACGCAATTCGGACTTCCCTGGTCGTCCTTTCGCTACTGCCTTGTTAAGTACTGCATCGGACTGCTGACCGCTGATTATGGATCCAATCATGAGGCCAACACCGAGTGGCAAATAGCAGAGACCAACTTGCCACTCAGTATACCCGTAAAGTCTCTGGAAAGTATCCGTAATAGTAGGGTTCTATGATACGATGTATGTGTATAGCTATAAATATTGTATTTTTTAAAAGCTATAATGACTTACCAGAAAATAGAGACTTGCAAACACAATGCTGTGATACGCGGTAATCAATAGTACTGTTTTATCGTGCAGCATGACGAACATGGGCTTGAAGTCACGCTTTAGCTGTCTCCACGCTCCTTTTGTGTCTTTCCCTCGGGGCTTCCCTTTCCGCAGCGTCTCGGGAAGTAGAATAGTTGTGACTATAAGGAGGATGCCGCCTTAAAGGAAACAAATAATGAATGGGAACAGAAAGATATAGGTAAGTGTCAATAATCAACTAACCCAGAATAGCCTGAAACACAAAAGTCGACTGCCATCCAAGATACTGGCACAGAAAGCCTGGCATAAAAAAAAGGCTTCAATATATGTATACATCATGCTGCTGTCCTGGGATTGACTTTGTGCTACCTCCGATGGTCGGTCCTGTATAATCACAACCCCGTTTTGGTCAGCACTATACCCAAACAAAAGAGCATTTCTGAGAACAGTCAGATAAATACCTATGACAGGACCGACAAGTGGCCCGATGTAAAAGAATCCATAAGCTTTACCGCGCTTAGAAACTGTAATAGTATCTGCAATGACACCAGCGCCTGTATGGAGAGATCAGCGAAAGAAGAAGAAACCGAGCAAGTGGTCTGTGGATCATACCAAGAGTCAATCCAGCGTTCGCACCGGCAGACTGAACGGCTCGAAACAAAATAAGGACACCAACGTTATTGGCGAAAGCGCAGATGATAGAGGTGACAACGCTGATCAGATTGCTGATAAAATACATGCGTTTCCGTCCGTATTGTTCGCTTAGACTGGCCCATATCAGAGGCTATAGGCGGGCTGCGATTAACAAGGATTTACCTGTTTACGCAATTTTTTTAGTAGCTTACTGCAACACCCATAAAGATGACATAGGCCGAGACAGTGCCATTAACAGCCGAGCTCGTTGTGTGCAAGTCTTGAGCAACGCGTAACAGCGCTGGCATATAGATCATGCTGACATACGGATACACATAAATCGAGTAAGTTCTGGGCAGAATAAGCAGGTACGATTCGCTGGTCAGAAGATATTGATCACTATACCTTCCCAGAGGACCGCTGACACCACCAAAAGCAACAATAGCAATGATGATGTTTTTGCGGCGATCGGACAGGTCGTTTGGGTCGTCACCAGCATAAATATCACCGAGCGCATATTTGATCCACGATGAATAGGCGTGCGTCTTATTCAGCTCAATATTTTCTTTATCTTCGATGTACTCCTGAGGTGTGTCCTCTAGCGTGGAGGTATCTGATTCATTTTCGACGACAGGGTTTGGCTTAACGTGCTCCACTGAGTTTCCGTCATTCGGGTTGGTCTCGATATCAGACGTGGACACAAATGGCTGATGTGTCGACATACTAATGCGGCAATATATGGGATGGTTTATATGTGAAGAAGAAAGGGATGTGTGAAGCCTTGTCTAAGATACTCTTTATGCACTGGGAAAAAAAGCGATCAAAATATTACAGAGATGTGTAAGGGATAGCGCGCTGTTTCTTTCTTCGTACTTGACTCCCACTCGAGAAATAAAACATTATGGGTAGACGATCAAATTTCCGGGCTCTCTCTAGGGTAAAAATTCCCCCATACGCCAACTTGGTCACACAAAAATACAAAAAAGCGATGGACACCTCGTGCGAAGGCATCGTCTGTTGTTTATATCACAACAATCACTACTGACAAAATACGTGTGCACATCGATTGAGATCAGGATGTTTCGTCCAGTGATTAGGTACATTCATATATTTATAGTGCCTGAAGGGTTCCGGCTCTACGCACTAAACATAAAAGGCCATGGCATCGTAAAAGGACTTGAATCGAGTAACACATATCCTTTCTGGTGACACGATCCAGGAAGGAAAATGCGGATCACTTGGTGTCAAGATGTATATTTGTTTCCGCCTCCCTAGGTGCTTTATTTCCAATCACGAATTCTCCGAACCGCACAGATAGCACAACTAGGGGTTAAATTCTTCCGTGTTAATGTCGAGCATATACATGGAGCACCACAGATCAAGATATCACATTTTTTGTTCCTACGAGGCACTGAATGAGCAATAGTGAAAAGAGAATCGCCGTTCACAACCAAGCAATGCTTGCTTTTAGTATTGATCAAAGTATTATAGCCGAAAAGGGTACATTCAAAAAACAGTCTAGGAGATATCATTATCGACATTGATAGGTGTTTACTATATATGAATTCTTTATTACGCAAATTATTACAAGAGGTATCTATAGCATTAGAGAGTTCTAGGAGCAGGTAAAAGCGCACTGCCGGCGACACGCTTGCCCTGGACGTAAACATGTTGGAGGCATTGGTCGTTACCATTGTACAAGAATTTTTCCAGTTTTTGAAGCTGTGTTTCATTGCCAATAAGATCGACTGAGCTGTCTGGGTGTTCAAGGTCCACCCAAAGTGCATCGAACGCCTTGCCAACCTCAAAACTGCCGATAGTGTCATCAAGACTCAATACACGTGCACCACCGAGTGTGGCCAAGTAGAGAAGCTCCGCCGTCTCCAGGTGACAGTAGTCCTTTTTGCCGCTGCTCCTGTGCCAGATGCGATTGGTCTTGGAGGCAAAGAAAGACGATCGAATGGCGTCGAGCATGGAGGGTGCAAAACCACCCGCGACATCCGTACCCAGACCCACTTTCATGCCCCGGGCTAGGAAGCGGCGCACATCACATACACCACTGTGAAGCGAGAAATTGGAGTTAGCGCAGTGCGAAATGCCGACGCTGCGTTCTGCCAGCATATCAATTTCGTCGTCCGTCATATGCACGCAGTGGGCCATGTAGGTCTTGGGCTGTAGCAAGTTGTGGTCATCGTAGACAGCTGTATAGTGCTCCGATTCCGGGAACAGCTTTCTCGTGAAGGCAATCTCGTCCTCGTTCTCGCACAAGTGGGACTGTATAGGCAGGTTATATTCGCGGGCCAGTTCGCCGAGGCCAGTCATGAGAGGCGTCGAGCAGGTGATGGCAAAACGGGGCGTGATGACTGGGGTCACCAAAGGACCTCTGGACAGAGTGTACTCGATGAAGGCACGAGTATCGGCCAAGCTGGTTTCAGTGGTTTCGCTGTAGTGATCTGGGCTATTTTGGTCCATGTTCACTTTGCCAACGTAGCCGCGCTGGCCCAGACGCTCAATGACATCGACGAGTTTTTTGCAGGCCTCCAAATGAATTGTAGCAAACCAGCTGCAAGTGGTCGTACCGTTGCGCAAAAAGCGAGAGACGACCTTGGTATATGTTTTTTCAGCGTATTCGACCGACTTGAAACCCGACTCAGCCGGGAACACATAGGTTCGAAGCCATTCGAGTAGTTGCAAATCCATGCCTGAACCCGTGAACACGTATTGGGGGGCGTGCTAATTGTTCTTATCAGTCTTTCCATGCAAGCTATATTTCCCACGGGGGGTCTTACTGCGTGCGTGTCGACGAAACCGGGAAGCAAGAATTCATGAGCGCCAAGCCGATGCACCTACCCCAAGCCCTTGTCAGCATGCGCGGCCTATCTTTCTACCATGGACCGCCTGATTACCTTGACATCGCCCAGCTTTAGCTCAGCCAGCAGGCGATCGACGTTCTCCACGTTGCGATCCAGACGCACAATCTTGCCAGTGGCGTTGTCCACGATCAAAACACCGTTGGTGATGATCTCGAGTTCCGTCAGAGATCGAGTATGAATGAGGGTTCCATAAAAGACTGTAAGGTCAACGGTGGTAAGCATGGATAAACGAAAAAGGCTAAGGGAAGGACAGAATTGTTCGACGGGTGCTTATAAAGAAGGATAGAAAAGGAGACGTCCCTGACAGGAGCAGACGGTATCTTCAATCGCTGATTGGACCGATTTCATTGGAAACACACGGTATATCGTTTCAGTCATCTTTATACTGGCGTATTTCAAAAGTTGCGCACAGCCGTCTATCTAGTTTATATCCACACTGGCATTGATGAATGATAATGATAGCGCTTGTGGGCCAGCGCATTCTGTACCACTATTTACATCTTAATTATCAGGCTGAGCATCGACTGTAAAAAATAATTCACCAGTCAATAAAGTAATCAACAGCAATAAATAATGCTACGTCCACTTAAACTTGCTTCTCGCCAGTGCCAACATTGTCTTTATTTTATGGCAGAGCTTTCTAGATGTGTATCATAACTACGTGTTATGAAGCGTTGATAATCAGCTATCCAATCGAGTGGGTGCTGGGGCCATACAACTGTCCAAGAGTGACGCTCTTATGGTTCGGAGCAAAGCGTGAGCGCCCAAACCATGATGCAATACTGTCGTCTTTTCTTACGTTTCTATGTCCAGCCGCTTATGCGATACAGCCATATCCATGTGTATGTATCGTTGACGGCAATCTATTAATGGTATCAGTCATATTTATTTGTTCTCATCGGCAGAAGTCTGTCTCGGAGCATGGCAGACAAATCATTTGGTGACAATGTGGTGTGTGTGTGACCTATGATTGGCGGATTATGTGTGGTGGCTCTAAGGAAATGTCTGGAACAAACACTGCCTTGACGTCAAAAAAAAAAGCAACAAATGTCGGAATTTCTGATCTTCTATAAGTAACTATCACGTCGACCTTCTTGATCCTCACTTCCCTTTTCTTCCTTTCATAAGATTGAGAGAACCAGTCGTCATGTCAAACCACCATAGCAAACGCGCATCGGTCGGTCTTGCTGCCAATGATACGAGACACCATCCACACACGTTGTCGACGCTCGTAAGTTGCCAAAAGCCGTGTAATTCATGCACATATGCTCAAGCGTCACTCAAAGGATTTCCAAGGCGCCAGCTCGGCTGCGGCTGCCAAAGCAATGAAGACCGAGCTGGACCATCTCAAGGAACAGTACAAGGGAGATGACAAGCAGGTATACAAGCAAAAGCATGCAAGGCTTTTATGGGATCTAACAGCGTTGGGACAGAAATTCTGCGCCGAGATGGACAACTTCTACATCCTATTTACCCGTTATCTTGATGAGAAGGCGAAAGGCACCAAACTGTACGTATGCTCCTATCGGTGAGATGATTCTGGCTCACACAAAAAGGACAGGGATTGGGATTCAATTCAGTCGCCATCCGAGGAGCAGGTCGTACCATACACGGAGATCCCGAAAGCAAATTCGTCAAGCGACCTGGACAAACTAGCTGTTTTGAAATTGAATGGTGGCCTAGGCACCACAATGGGCTGTGTGGGTCCCAAATCAGCTATCGAAGTGCGAGATGGCATGACCTTCTTGGATCTGAGCGTGCGTCAGATTGAGTACCTCAACAAACAGTACAACGTCAACGTTCCATTCCTATTGATGAACTCCTTCAATACCGACGACGAAACCAACCGCATTATCCAAAAGTATTCTACTCACAACGTTGACATCATCACTTTTGATCAGAGCCGTCATCCGCGTATTAAGAACGAGTCGCTTCTGCCTGTTGCACGGTCGCCTGATGCGCCTATCGACCAGTGGTAAGCCATCGAATGTTTGTTTAATACAATTTTTTTCCCCTCGGTCGATATACTAAGCATATATCGGTACATATCAGGTATCCGCCTGGACACGGCGACTTGTACGAGTCATTGTACAATTCGGGCAAGCTCGACCAACTCTTGTCCGAAGGCAAGGAATATCTATTTGTGTCCAACGTGGACAATCTCGGCGCCACGGTTGACCTCAATATCCTGCACTACATGATTGAGAACGATATCGAGTTTGTGATGGAAGTGACGGACAAGACCAAGGCCGATATCAAAGGTGGCACGTTGATAGACTACAAAGGCCAGATCCGTCTTCTCGAAATTGCCCAAGTGCCTGACGAGCATGTAGAAGATTTCAAGTCGATTAAGAAATTTAAAATATTCAACACCAACAACCTCTGGATCAACCTGAAGGCCATCAAGCGTATCCTGGAAGAAGACCCGATGGACCTGGAGATCATCGTTAACAACAAGACGACAGATAGTGGTGAAAAGGTTATCCAGCTCGAGACAGCTGTCGGTGCAGGCATCAAGCACTTTCGCAATGCGCATGGCGTCAACGTACCACGGTCGCGTTTCTTGCCCGTCAAGTCGACATCGGATCTCTTTTTGGTGACTTCCAACCTGTATTCACTCAACCATGGCGAGTTGCGGATGAACCCAAAGCGCCAGTTTAGCAACGCACCGCTGGTCAAGTTGGGCGACCATTTCAAGAAGGTCAGCAACTTTTTGTCGCGGCTCAAGACAATCCCGCATATTTTGGAGCTGGACCATTTGACAGTAACGGGCGACGTGACATTTGGCAGCAAAGTGGAACTGCGAGGCACAGTCATTATTGTGGCAAACCATGGTGAACGGATCGACATTCCCTCAGGTTCTATCCTGGAAAACAAGGTTGTCACCGGCAATCTGCGTATTCTGGATCACTAGTCTTGATTCCGTTTTCGCTAGTTATGGTATATGTTACAAGCTATTTAATACACATCTTCGTCATCATCACTATCATTATCACATTCTCCTGCTCTTCTTCTATACAAGTTTCTTCTTGCGCATCTTCTCCAAGAGAACCGACACCTGAGTATTCATGTTGGGCTGCCCTCGCTCGTTTCGTACAAGCATCTTGCGACGCTCGTTATTTCGCTCGCGATAGTACTTTTTCCGTGCCCGTTCCTTCTCCTCTCTTTGCCGTTGACGTTCGGCGCGCTCTTCTTCAGCAGTTCGCTTCTTCTGCTGCTGCTCTTCCAGTTCGCTTTTATATCGGCTCGGCTTGGCTCGCCGTTTTTGGCCTACTTTGTCTTCATCTTCATCCGACGAAGAAGGCGCATCGAGATCATATTCCCTATCAGCATCGTCTTTGGTACTGGCCGCAGAAGTGCTGTGAGGGCTGCCATAAGCTACCACGTTGCCCTCCTCATCGATCGTCCGCTCAAAGATCTAGATCGAGAATATGAGCTCATGATATCGACCTATATACTCTATACGCACCTCTTTAACATAGTCAGGCGTATCGTCTGCAGGATTCTCTTTGGCGATCTCCTTGTAGTACTGACTCTTTACTGACGATTTGTGAATTCGCTCGTCTTTCCGCTTTTTGACTACAATTTACCACAGGCAGAGGTGAGAACAATGTACAGGATCTGTATTCTTAAACGTACTGCTTCGCTCGTGGGAAGTCATGGGCTTGCCACCACGCTTCTTGAAAGTCTTAGGCGGCATATTGGGATATTAGGCGTCTTATTAAATGTATGTATGCGGGAATAAGAGGAAATGAATTGCAATTAACCACAATTGCCAGGTCGAAGCCACACAACGAAGGGAAATCTCTGTCAAAATGCCCGATTTCTTACATTCATTGACTTTGTAATCAGCGCCAACTCACTGTATTGTAAATAGTCATAGAAAGAAATAAAAATTGTTTGGTACAGATGAAGAAGAGGAAAGGGAGATGAACACAATGAGATACTAGACAAGGAAACAGAAAAATGGAGGTACGAGGATGAAAAATGTGGTACGTCGGCGGATGCCAACACTTAGTTGTTACGGATGTATTCGCCAACGACGACGGCGTGGTCTCTCTCATAGGGCTCGAGAGTGAGCTGTTCCCGGGGCTTGACGTGCTCCTCTTGCAGTTTCTTGACCTCGCGAGCAAAGACAGTCGCGGCAGCGACAGTGGAGTCGATACACGAAGCCTTGATAGAAATGACTATATGACCATGGTTTTTGAGGAAGTGGTGGGCGTTGTAAGTGATAATACGCGCTTGATCGGGCTGAGCAACATCAGCGAAGATGACATCAACCATGGGAACGAGCATGCGATACTTGTGGGGGTGACGGGCGTCCTCAATGATGGGGACAACGTTGGTACGCTTCTTAGCCATGTTGATCAAGTCACGACCAGAGCGGTGCGAGAATTCGACGGCATACACAGCACCCTCAGGTCCCACCACATCCGCAACGTGCGATACTGACGTACCCGAGGCAGCACCAAGATACAGCACTTTCTTGCCAGGCGCAATGTGGATATGGTCAATACCACCCAAGACGGCAGCAGCCAGCTTGGATCGGAAGGGGTTCCACACACGATATTCAACCTTGGTGTTCTCGGGGCCGTCGATGGAGATGCGCTTCTCACCATAGACAGACTCGCCAGGGACCAAGTTCTTGGTCACCAAAAGATCCTCCTTACCACGAGCAATGAAGATGCCTTCGTGACGATGAGGCTCGATAATAACTTTGTTACCGCCCTTGGCACCAGCAGCGCCACCACGACCACCGCCACGGCCACCACGGGCACCGCCGCGAGCACCGCCACGGGCTCCACCACGGCCACCTAGTGAATGTTCAGTCATACACGTTGAGAAATAGTGATTGTCATGGTTACCTCGGGCACCACCACGACCGCCACGATCGCCGCCAAAACCACCACGACCGCCACCTGAATGATAACATTTTAAAGATCGAAACGCATCCGAGAGCTACGAAATACCTCGGCCACCGCCACGGCCACCACGGTCACCACCAAAGCCGCCACGACCGCCGCGGGCACCTCGGCCACCGCCACGTCCTCCGCGATTTTCAAATGCCATGTTTCAAGTAGTGGTAAAAAAGTAAAGTAATAATAAAACTTTTTGACAGTTCAGCGAAAGTTCAAAAAATCGCAGGATCGGTGGCTTCGGGGCTTCCCGACTCAATCATTCTCCTGCATTTTTTTTCTCTCTTTTTTTTTTTCCCTTCCTCTTTTCCTGTAGTTCTACCACTTACACATTCCATGGACGTCACCGAGATCCTCCAGAATAGTAAATCACAATAGTGAGTAGACTGCGTTCAGGGGTTTGGAAAAATTACTTATACGATACAGCAAACCGATCACGGTCGAGAAGCTGATCCCGGTCGAGTACGATCTGAAGCGATTGGCTGCCTTTGACACAAATCCTTTTGACGAGAAGCAGCTTGACGACGATCGAGAAACATACCTGCACAACCTGACCAGAGACAACACCCAATTGCTCGTCAATGCCATTTTCGAGCTGCCCTTTGAGACCGCCGAAGACGTCGTATTAGCCAAGCTGCCTGCTCTCGGCGAGCCCCGCCTGCCGCGCGAGAAGCCTCTGCCCAAGGAGAAGCCGCTCACTCGATGGGAGAAGTTTGCAAAGGTCAAGGGCATCCAGAACCGCAAGCGGGAACGCTTTGTCTGGGACGAGGACAAGAAGAAATATGTTGTCCGGTGGGGCTATGCCGGTGGCGAAAAGGACAAGGACGACTGGCTTCTGGAAGTCCCGCAGAACGCCAACCCGATGGAGGATCAGTATGCCAAGGCACGCGAAGAGAAGAAGGAACGCATCGACAAAAACAAGCGGCGCCGGCAGCGTAACGAAGAGGAGGCGCTGGCAGCCTCCATGTCTGGTAAGAAGGACGTCCGTGACTTCAAAAAGACCGAGCTCCAGGCTGCGATTGCTGCGTCGAAGCAAGCCACCGCAAGTTTCGGCAAGTTTGATAAAGAACTCAAACCGGCTGATGTCACCAAAAAGAACAAGAATAAGAAGCAAAAGAAGTAGTAATAATAAATTGCATATCATCATCGGCATGGAAAAAAAAAGAGTTATGAAAAAAAAAGGGCGAAGTGATTTGTACAAATGAGAAGGCGAACGAAATAGATACTTGAAAGAGGGGAAAAGAAATAAAAGATGAAGAAGAATTCGGAGATACTGATAATGCCACACTTCCGAGTGTTCGCATGGATGTATACATATATACATATGGGTGTATGTGTGTATGCATGAATGTGCGGGATGCTTCCTGATGGGCTGGTGAGTTGATCTGCTTGCATTCGACTTGCAGGTAGGCTGACTGGACTGGCGCTACATATGAACTATACAATAACACGGCTGTACTACATGAGAGGATAACTCAGGGCCCAGGGCTGGTAATGATGAGGGTGGTGATAGGCAGGCCACCACCTAGCAGCACTCCAGTTGGCAGCGGCGGGGGCGTTGTAGTAGTCATAGGTTGCATAGGGATCATAGTAGTACTGAGCACCGGCGGCGGCGGGGTACACATACGGGTTATGGAGGGGCATGGCAGGCTGAAGGGGCGGAGATTGCTGATAATAGAACTCGCAAGTTGCATAGTAGGACTGGTCGTAGACCTGGTTGCACTCATCCACCCAAGCCTGAAACGCGGGCGTGTTGATGTGCAATTTGTGTTCCACGCGGTGCAGAAATTCCATCTCGAGTTTCACAAGCATCGGCATCGGTATCATCGACGCCCTCGCCCACAGGGTCTAATATGGACATAATCACAGCGTAAACATCGTGCCTTTTCTTTCTTTCGAGATACGAGATACAAACAGCGTCGAGTGTCCCGCAGTCTTCCACGAACTTGTACGCCAGTAGTAATGCAACCATAAATATGGCTCGCTCTGCTCCGTATGCCGGTTTTTGGTGTGTACGCTCCAGGTAATTCTGAATGTATTTTAGACTAACCCCCGCGAAAATAAAAAAAAAAAAAAAGCCTGCATGAGTACATATGTATATAAATATCACTTTTTCACTTTTTTTTTTGGCACTACTAGTATCACTACGACCAGCCCATGCCCCTCCAAAACCTTGCAACTTCCAATGTACCTGGTGTAGATTACTGAACACGACACATTCAGTTGGCTAAAGATCGCGTGACAGTAGTTCAGGAAGTCGAGCTGGCGTTGTGACTCCCAGCTGCTGGCTGTACTGCTGGCGGCACTGTTGCTACTGTACTCGTCGTCGTCGGGTACGTCGTCTTCTGCCCAAAGAGCCGAGAGCACGACTGTGCATAAACTCGGCATGTCATGGATGGGCTTCATTTTTACGATAGGCGTGTATGATAGATGTCGTTATGCAGTGGATGGAAGGGAGCGGGAAGTTGGAGCGATGCGTGGAAAGGGAAAATATATGGAGAGAAAAAAGAAGAAAAAGAGAAAGACAGAAATGTAAATAGGAAGAAAGGCGTGGGTTGGCAACATTGTGGAAGTAGACGAATGTACGTGTGTGATCCTCCTGACTTCGAATCGGGACGACTGTCCGTTTCATGTGGCATGTAAGCTTTTGGTGTTTGCCGACTGCTTTTCGGCAAAATAATGCAATAAATGGCCAGGTTTGACAAGGCTCAAATTTCCAAGACGTCATGAGCACATACGCACGCACCGCACCGCACCGCGATTCAAGCGGTGGTACTGGGACTCCCGCCATTTCTTTGGGTCCTTTACATCCCCGTCGTGTATTTTCCTTTTTCATCATCATCATTTCATGACCCATCTCAATAATATGACGATACTGTACAATATATAGCGGCCTTTCTGAATTCATGGTTTTTTGGTCGCTTTTCGCCTAATATTCAAAGGTGCATTCTCCGTCCCCAAATATGGCTGCCCGGTGGAATTTTTTTTTTTTTTCATCGATGGAACCTTTCCTCACAAAAGGCTTGGCCGCTAATTTACGTTCTGGGTGTGCTGGTGGGTCATGGGCCACGATGAGGTAATCGAGACCCTTTTGTCCGTAATATAATAAATTCATCGTTCTCGATGCTGTCAACCCACGCTTGAGAGATCATCTCTCTCCTTGGAAATATATATTCCCATCCGGAAGGTAGGTACGTATGTGAGCGTATGTGTGTCACTCCTTCATTACCCGTTCAGCTGGACTGGTGCATGCATGGCCCGCGGGTACACAGAAAATGCAAAAAGTAAATTTACAAACAAAAGGAGCTACGTAACGTGTCCATATGTTCTTGTGTGTATGTATACTGACTTTGCATTTACATCTTTTGAACAGGGTGTTCCTGCAGCAGATATATACATTATTGATACTTCTTCAGTAAAGCTTGTTGATCTCTAAAGAGCTCTTTTGCCCATTCTCGCCTCTTATGTAACGATACCATGAGGGAACACGACCAGATCGTTCCACGGGAGCCTCTACTGTTTGACCATTGTGGCAAAAATGTACCAATGCTGTATCGGCCCATTTAGCATAGAACAGCCATGTGAGACGAAAAATAGAAGGTGATTTATATCTAAACTGCTAAAGAAATCCGATTTCGTGGATCCTGAATGCAAGATTGTATTCAAGTGATTTTGCATACAAAGAATACTGATCTTTTCGTTATGCCTGAAAACCATAGAGTCGACCACCCCTAACCAGGTCCGACCTGATATCCTTGAGTCTAAACGTTTTTCGCATACACTTCAAACCATGACTAAGGAGTAGAGTGCTGTGAATATATGAATATTTGGGGATGCACACGCCAGCGTCAGTTCACTTAGTCTCCCACCATACATGCAGAGTCATGTGAATGCTTGGATCTTTATTTCATGATTAAAGCAGTCCTGGCGGCTTACCGAAAGAGTGTTTACTGTACTAAATGTTCGAACAAGCAGGTCGCATTGTGACTTTTTTCGGTGCGCAACCTTGGTTTATGTGGTATGAAAGCAAGAAAGAGAGCCAAGCGATCGGAAAGAGCGGGGAAGAACCTACCCCACACTCCATCACATGTGTGACAAAAATATACAAAACGGCTTACATACTCAGACGCTTAAAAACGCGCACGCGTTTCTCTTTCTCCCCTCTCTTTTCTTTTCAGCCTCCTCTACTCTTATGACGAAACATATCCGTATCGGTTGCTATTCGGCTTTTTACGGCGATTCGCCTGACGCTGCTGCCCAGCTCGTTGAACTTGAGGGTGCCAAACTCGACTATCTCGTGGCCGACTATCTCGCAGGTAACGGCTTTGATACATACGCGCCATTCTCCGCTTCTTGTCCACTTAACACACATATATAGAAATCACTATGGGTGTGCTCGCCATGCGACGTAACGTACGCCATATGCGTGGCGGCAAAGACATCGTAACGGGCGAGGAGGGTGCCGATTATATCGACCAGTTTCCCAAGCTCATCCTGAACCGTCTGCTGCCTCAACTCATCAATAATGGCACCAAGGTCGTCACGAATGCAGGCGCACTCGATCCCCTCGGATGCAAAAGAGCCATCGAAAAGCTGCTGCAGGATAAAAAAATAGAGGGCGTCAAAGTGGCAGCTGTGTACGGCGACGACTTGATGGGCGACCAGCCCATGACAACGCTCGACACTTTTGAAAAGGACATTGTCTCGTTCTCGCCATTATCCGTGACAGAACTGGAAAAAGACGCCGACCGTATGCCGACACAAGGAGAAACGATTGTATCCATGAATGGCTACCTGGGCGCACAAGGCATCGCGGCTGCTCTCAAAGACGGTGCGCAGATCATTGTTACTGGACGTGTAGTAGATTCAGCCATTGTTGTGGGACCTCTCTTGCATGAATTCGGATGGCAACCCACTATGAGCAACTATTATGACCTTCTCGGATCGGCTTCTCTAGCCGGTCATATCATCGAATGCGGTTGTCATGCCACAGGTGGCAACTTTACAGACTGGAAGCTTGCCGCCTTCTCGGAGCATGGTGGCTACTCCAATATGGGTATGAAGTATAAGTACGTGTACAACCAGTAGCTCACCTCTTACAGGCTATCCCATTGTCGAGTTTGAGGCCAATGGCGAGTTTATTGTTACGAAGCCTGAAAAGACTGGTGGTCTCGTCTCGGTCGGTACCGTTTCTGAGCAAATACTTTACGAGACATTGGACCCGGCCCTTTATATAATGGCGGACGTCATTGTGGATATGCGCCAAACGCAATTGACTCAGGTCGGAAAGGACCGTGTTCACGTCAAAGGCACGCGTGGATACCAGCCAACCCCATATGTCAAGTGCTGCGGTATATTTATGGATGGCTGGCAAGTCAACGGGGAGCTGATCATCGGCGGTCACGAAGCCAAACAAAAGGTATGTGGGATCATTAACCGCTCAGGAGATGCTCATAGGCTGAGCGTAGGCTATAGCGGTTGGGAATGCTGTCATCGAGCGTGTCCGTCGGTTCTTGAAACAACGAGGCCTGGATGACTTTCGTCAATGGAACGTTGAGCCGCTGGGCGGAGAAAGTCTCTATGGGTATGTATACATTCGTTGTGCTCGTGAGAGGAAGCACAGCACTACTAAAAACACGGAAAAATAGGCCCAACGCTACTACTCATGAAACACGAGAGACTGTGCTTCGCATTTCCGCTATGCACAGTGACCCCAAGGCACTGAAAATTCTTGCGAATGAAATTATGGCGGTAAGAGAAGTGCTTATCTAGGGAACCTATTGTCTGAGCTTTTTACTTTAGCCTGTGACATGCATGGCTCCTGGTACAGGCTTCGGCATGCCGCCCGTGCCATTGCCGAGCCTCGTCCATTTCCCATGTCTTCTTCCCAAAGAGAAGATCCAGACTCGTTACCTTGTCAGCGGTGAACAAGAGAAGACAGTGGAATGGACACCATGGGACACGACACAAGCATACACAAAGCCGCCGCCTGCAGCGCCTATTGCGCCTGCAGCGGTATCGACCCCGCTCATCAAGACCAAGCTTCTGAATCTTGCTTACGGCCGAAGCGGTGACAAGGGCGACGTATCCAACATCGGCATCATTGCACGTGACCCGCGCTACATGCCATACATTAAACGCTCTGTCACCGAACAGGTCATGCACGATGCCATGAAGCACTTGTGCCACGGCAGCGTAAAGTGCTACGATCTTCCTGGCCTGAATGCGCTCAACTTTGTTCTGACACAGTCGCTGGGTAAGTCTTGTTTTATGCATATAGTTGTCTGTACAGACTTGGTACCACGCAGGCTAATTTTTCTTTTCGCTTAACAAAAGGCGGTGGTGGCCTTTCTTCTCTAATAATGGACCGCCAGGGCAAGTCGTTCGCGCAGATTGCGATCAGCCTTATTGATGTGGAGATACCTGCAGAGCTTCTGCCTTCGCAACAAGCTAAGATTTAACTAAGTAATAAATGAAATGGCTATGATAGTACGAGCGGAAGAGAAAGGGGTGGGAACGGGAGCAGCGGAATAAGGAGCGGGGTGATTTTTTTTTTTTTTTTTGGCTGATGGTATTGACCAGGAGATCACCGCGCCAAAGAGGCGTGCGTGCGGGTGCCCAGCCATACAACAATTCCCCTTATCCATGGCCATATGTCATAATACACAAAAATAACCAGTGACATAATAACTGACCTCCAGAGAGTAAGAAGACATGCGTGCTCTTTTTCAAGTTCGGTCCAGCGTTTCGTACACTCTGTGACAAAGGTCGGTGTGAAGCGATCTTAATCAAACCAAAGATATTTAGACCATCAGTAAAAAGGGACCTCATTAGCAGAATAGCGTACAATCGACATATGCATGATAATATACATGTCGGTGAGCCATGGTGGGGATAGGCACGCAGCAGCTTGTCAGTGACAATGAGGCTGTTGGCGGACCCAAATTGGTAAAGTGGCACAAAGCCGTTTTTTTTTTTTTTCTTATTTATTGCGTGTTTTCGTGCTTTGCAGGAAACCGTTTCTTTTCCGAACTTGTACCTTTCTCTTGAATGCTTTGGGCTGCACTTTTCATTTTATCCTTCTTGACTACTTTTTGTGTTGCCGTCCTGCCCCGTCCTACCAGGACACTTCGTCTTCATTCCCTCGACCGCTCAACTTCACCCACGACTCCGACGAGCTCCAGCAGCTCCTCGTGCAGCAGCGACACTCTCCATCCAAATATGCGTCTGCACCGTGCGTCCTCTTCACCCGGTCGACCTGCTACACCACCTAATACGCCCCTGTCCATGTCTAGCATGTCCGACACGGGGTTTTCGATGCCTTCACCTTCGTCTACTACCGATGGCAAACCCATCGAGGAGAACGTGCGGGTCCTGGTCCGGGTCCGTCCGCTCTCTGACAAAGAGAGAGACAATAGCCGCGCTTCCGCTTGCTGCTGGGAAACAGGCCCGTGCACCATCCGTCTCACTCCCTGGGCCAGCGCTACGCGTATGCCTGAACCTTTTTACTACGGTGAGTCAAAAAGAAGCGAGTAACGAAGTAAATAATGTTGCTCACCCTGCGCCCTGTGTTTTGCGGCAGACGCCGTCGTTACAAGCCCAAACACAGACCAAGTTTACTCTTCCTGCATCTCAGACGTCGTAAAGTAATCATCAAAGTTTAATGTGCAGGGATCATGACACTCGGAACTGACTGATCTTTCCGTATTTTTCTCCTCATAGGTCCGCCATGCGCGGCTTCAACGGTATAACCTGTTTACATCTTGTATTTTTTCATTCATCTTTCTGACACGTTCCAGGTACTGTTTTTGCCTATGGGCAAACGGCAAGTGGAAAAACCTATGTAAGTGCATATACACAGTTTTTTCTATTATGCATATGCAACTAAACGCCAATCTTATGTTTACGGATAGACCATGGTAAGCACCCAATCAGGCGACAAAAGAATTACTACACTGCAATTTTGCTCATTGCTTATTCCCTCTCGCTTCATGTATACAGATGGGTACGTTTTTATTGCTGTACTTAACAATATTTGCGTGGCGTTGTCTTATACGCTTGTTTTTGAAATAGGTGACCACGACCAACCCGGCGTCATCCCGCGTGCCGTAGATGACGTCTTCTCTTTTATCGAACAGGTAATGAAGACTGGGTTCTGTAACTTTTCTTCATGTGTGAGACGCTCACACTGAGACACGTACATGTAGGACGTTGATCGGCGAGAGTACATGTTGCGTGTCTCATATTTGGAAATATACAATGAAAAGATCCGCGACCTACTGTCCTCCAATCCATCACACGAGAACCTCAAAGTGGTGGAGCAGGATTCGGTAAGTCCCTGCAGAACCATCGCGGACCTGGCTCATAGTTTCTTTTATTAGCGCATGGTGGTGCAAGGACTCATTGAAGAGAAGGTTGCCACACGGGCCGAAGTTTTGGCTATCATTAAGCGAGGCGAGAGTAAGTTAGATATCGGACTGGTGTGTGCATCTTCGAGCAAGAGCTTACTTCGTTGGCGCCAGATAACCGCCATGTGGGTGCAACGGATTACAATGCGCATAGCAGTCGGTCACACGCAATCTTTCAAATGGTACCACCTGCCTTTTTAATCATCTATCATTTTAATGACTTGCTATTCACATTGCAAATAACAGGTTGTTGAGAGCCGGAGTAAATCCAGAAACGTTGTTCGTATATCACAGCTGGTAACTCAAGCGATTTTGAGGATCATAGCTTGGTACTAACTTGCGCTGCTGACTGTTTAGAATTTGATCGATTTGGCCGGCTCCGAGAAGGCCACGACGGACAAGAACCGTCTCACTGAAGGACGTTATATCAATCGAAGGTAAAGGGGCTCAAATAACATATTTGCTTGCTCCATGCTCACCCATTCCTCTTTTTACGTAGCTTGCTTACCCTTGGCAATGTAATCGCGTCACTCACCAACAAGTAAGTCAAACGCCAAACACAAACGAGAAATTCGCCTAATATTCGATAAAAGAAAGCGAAATACCCATGTACCTTATCGTGATTCCATCCTGACCCGTGTCCTCCAAACGGCTCTCTCGGGCAACGCTCGTATATCGGTCATTTGTACAATCAATCCTACGACCGCCTGCAAAGACGAAAGCATGAATACCCTACGTTTTGCTCAGCATGCTAAACAGGTTCAGACCTCGGCCAAGACAACGCGAATATCGGAGCACTCTATGCTGCAAGAGTGTCTGCGCACCATCGCTGACTTGCAAAGCAAAGTGCGAGAGAAGGATGATGTACGTCAAAGTTTGCATTCAAAAGCCGGGATACTGAAGCATTTCTATAGCAAGAGGCTGAAACACACATGCGCCTGGCACGACTGATGAGCCTTGTGCTGACAAGTTCAAAGCAAGAGGCCAGCTCTCCGATTCCCAGTGATGTAAGTCATGGTATGGAAAAGTATGATCGGGTCCCACATACTCGCTTATTTATATGTGCAGATGCAGAGCGCGTTCCTGAGTAACGGAGGCATGCCTAGCACCGAGTTGACGAGTGATTTGTTCGCACGCTGCGAGGAACATCTGACAGCGACGCTTCAAGAGAAAGAAGGTCTTACGGTGGCGATGGCCAAGATCGCCGATGAGAAGCAGGCACTCGAATCTTCCATGCACGAGAAAACCGTAATGGTATCCGCCTTGACGCATTCACTCCGAGAAAGGGAGGAGCTTATTTCTGCTCTTAATGTCGCTTTAAAGCAAAAAGATGAGTATATTACACAGAAGGAAAATATCTTAAAGCAGAAGGAAGCACATTTGTCCCTCTTCATCACCACTGCTGACAATCTTCAGCGGGAGCTAGAAGACAGTCAGCGACGCGAGACCGAGACGACCGACGCCCTGAAGGACGCGCAAGCACGTCTTGAAGCCCTCGTGGAAAAGGACAAGTTGAGAACAACTAAACGATTATACATGTCTGATCCATGGCTCCCAGCTGGGCCGTGGACCTTTGTCTTCGCTTTAGTCCTCTATGCATGGGCTTCATGATAGCTTACATACCACATACGCCATATACATCCCCACATGCGCACCATCTCCCGTTGACACCACAGAGAGAGGATCCTTGCATATATATCATTTTGTACAACATTTTAATGTGATTAACAAAAGTTGCTTCACAGACTACATACAATTCCATGACACCCTTTTTCCTTTCGAGAAGAAAGCAATCTATCTGTTTAACGCAAGCGACGCCGCTCTTCGGAACTTCTTTCGGATGGCCTGACGCGGTGCAAGAAGCGAAAAGGAGGCAGAGGCGGGGGTGGAGCCTATCGTGTAGCACCTGCGTTCAACGTTGTCTTTGATGGTCTGATAAGGGCGAATGAGGTGGAGAGATAGGACAGGTAGAAAGAAAGAGTAAAGGGTAAGGTGATGTGTACGTAATGTGTGTGCGTCCGTGTGTGTGCGCCTTGAATGCTGTATGGTTTAGTCATTGTTTCGTCTGTTGGATGGGAGCTGCCAGAAAAGAGAGAACCGTGTTTGCATGACTGAAGAAAGGAGAGGATGACGCTGATCGTCCGGTTGTTCTGATATCTCCTTTCTATTCAGCTTTGTCTCTTAATATTGTGTGTAGGCCTGGCTCGCTTGGCTGCGCAAATCGAAATCTTGGCTGAGCATGGAAGAGACATCTTGCGACTTGTAGTCTTCGTAGGGATACGCCGTATCCTGACTGAATGCTGACGGGTTTGTACTGGCACCGCCTTGACTGGCCAATTCGTTCATCATTCGCAAGCGGTCACTCTGGGAAAGAGCGAGGCCGATCGAGGTTTGGCTGCTATACATGTTCTGGGACGCACCCGCGTTCCATGCAAATGCATGATTGGCAAATGTCGACGCGCCTGGTACATAGCGCGCGCTACCATTACTATTGTTGCCGGCATTGGCTTCCAAGCTTTGCTTTCCGGTCTTGCGGTTGAACACGCTTGACTGAGAAAGATCTTGCGTAAAGGGGCCACTGGCAGACGGGATAAAGGGAATGCTGAATTGGGAGGACGGCAGCGACCCAATCTCAGAGGGAATATAGCCCACAGGATCGTGTGTCTGCATAAATTCTTGGCCGAATGCACGGGTGCCACGGCGACCTGGGTAACTGCGTGAGTCAAACAGACACAGACAGCCGCTAAATCATCATCAATTACCTTCTGATGGCATGGGGGGTTTGGCGAATGCCTCTCGTGCGTCCACCTGGTGAGCAAGACCTTGTCTAAACTTATCATCCTTTCGGAAAGCTTTACGGGGTCGGCTGAACTGAATCATGGACACGCGCAGGTTGTTCAGCGCGCCATCCACAAGGCATGCTTTCTCCTTGTAGTGAACCAGCAGGAAATGCCACAATGGGTGCTACAAAAGGTAGAATCACGGTGTAAGGCGGAATACTGTTAAACCCACCGAATCTTACCTTGCTCAAAATCTTGGGGTTACCCAAAATCACAACACCGTATTTGGCACGGGTCAGGGCCACGTTCAGACGGCGCGGGTCACTCAAGAAACCGATACCTTGGTGCTCATTGCTACGGACGCAACTGAGAATAATGTAGTCCTTCTCACGTCCCTGGAAGGCATCCACACTGGCGACCTCGATATCCTTGTAGAGATCCTTGCGCAGAGAGCCGTTGAACTGCATGTACTGGACAATGTACGAACGCTGACCCTCATAGGGTGTGACAACGCCGATTTGTGAAGGCAGGATGCCGGCTTTCATGAAACGGGTCACGATCTTCTCACAATTGGACGCTTCGGTGCGGTTGAGGTACGAGGTACCGGACGTCGAGATTTCTTCATTACCAAGGTTGACGTAGAACATCATTGGTGTCTCCGGAACGGGCCAGGGGAAATCAACGTTTTTGCGCAGACGCTCGTTGGTCGTGATACCGTTCTGGAGCGTTCCCTCGTAGAACATGTTGCTTGGGAATTCGGAAAGGCAGGGATGCATACGGTACTGGACTTGCAGACGGATGGGACGGATGCCAAGGATGACAAGGCGTTCAAACAAAGACTGACACAGACCGGCACGAGCCGCCTTCTTGTTCATAATGACTGGGCCCAGCTGCTGGTGATCGCCAACCAGAACGGCTTGCTTGCAGCCGAGGATCAGTGGGATCATGCACTCCGGTTCCGACGCCTGGGTCGCCTCATCGATCAAAACCGTACGGAACCGCAACTTGGAAACCCGGGGATCACCCGCACCAACACAGGTACAGCAAATAACATCTGCATTCTAATCGACGCATCAGCCGGGTTATCAGAGCAGGGGCGATACTTACCGAGAGAATTTCCTTTTCACAGGCGCGCTTCAATGATTTATACTTCTTTTCATCAAATGCACTCAGCTCGCCTTGTTCGCGCTTCAGCTGAATCAACTTTTGTAACTCGACGTTGGTGTCATTGTTGCGCACTTGCTCATGGAGAGTCAAGAAAGAGACAGGCGAGTCAAGCTCCTCACGGGACTTGGCCGTGAGACGAACGACCTTGAGACCCGTCTGGTGAATCTTCTCAGAGAGTTGATCAACGGCGACATTGGACGGGGCGCACACCAGAACTTGACCGGGATTCATCTTGGCCAAGTGATAGACCACCGAGGCCGATGTCACAGTTTTGCCCGTGCCAGGGGGACCTTGAATTAAACTCAAAGGCTTCTGCAGAACCGATTTGACGGCGTACACTTGCGAATGGTTCAATTCGGGCAGATTGGGGGCAGTGAATCTGGCAAAAACGTGAGTTTTACGACGTTATATTCAAACCGCTAATGAGATTACCTCTTTGGCATTTGTGTCTTCAACACTTGAGGTTCCACTTCGTGACCGAGGAGACGGTGATAGATGTAGCCACTGACACTCTTTTCATCAACAGCAAATGTCTTCATGGCCCACTGCATACGATCAAAGCTGGTTGACTTCCACACAAAGTCCACGGAGAAGTTGTGGGTGCACTCCACAGGGACTTTGTCAGCACGCGTTAATTCCAAAGCAACTTCGTCGCTGACATCTAGGAATAGAAAAGAGGGTTAGGTACGTTATATCTCTTCCATGAACCTTACTGTTCGGAATCTTGATGACATGGCCAGCCGCTTCCCAGGCTTCGTGGAGTTCACCACGGTAACGCAGTCGAAGTTCATCGCCCACAGCCAACTTCACTTCGCCCATCTCGAGCTTGGGAAAGTAGAACCAAGCAATGTTCTTTTGGTTGAGACCAACATCCCAGCGCACGACAATATCGTCGCAAGTCTATGTATGACGTATCAACTCATGTGCTCTCAGCGCACCCATGTCCGTACCTGCGATTCCTTCAGCTTGCGATCGTAATCAGCCTCCATCTTGACGAGGGGACCCAGAATGTTTTGGTACTGATACGCATCCTCATATCTGACAGAAGGAGAAATAACACATCGCGTCCAAGTCAATGCCCGAATGGATGAGACGCATGTATCCTTATACGCTTACCGCAAGAGAACGGGATGAGGTTCATCATCGACGCCAGGCTTCTCCAGATCCTCGAGAGTAGCTTCTCCGTTCTCTTTCCAGAGCTCTTCCAGTTTGTTGATCTGTTGCGAGGTGATTTGACGCGCACGCAACTGTTCCTGCTCCGGTGGAATCTTAACAAGCCAAGTGAGGAAGCAGCGATCGTCAATCAAGGGCATCCACTGCGACGTGTCCCAGTTCATGTCTTTCGACGAAGGCACAGCAGCACACGGTTGTCTATCGAGGACTCGGGATCAATACATCACACCTGTTAGCCCGCTAGAAAGTTACCTGCAGAGAAGAACAACGACAGTGTCGCTCTTGGCAGGAATGAAGCCAAGCAGAAAGACATTGCGACAGCCGCAGTTGTAGCACTCCAAGACGGTCTCGCCGAGAGGGGATTCGGGATGGAGCATGACTTCCTTGTGCTTGGCACGCACCAAGTGGTTGATAATGTGCGAGCCAGAGGTGTTGCCACGGGAATTGCAGAACCAGCGGCTGCAAGCAACGCACTTGACGACAGACGCTGGAGAATGGATGCCGCAGTACTGGCAGGCATGGTCCGGTAGGTTGCGCTCCTCCTGTCCAACGGGGTCTCCGAACGTATCAAAGTCGTCCGTCTCTTCGAACTTGAACTCTTCAACAAACGACGTCGTGCCATTTGCTTTGGCATTCGCCCCTTCGTCTGTCGTCTGCTGCGTCAGACTGAGTGAAGCTAGGGACAGATCCGGATCGCGGTCTGCTTTCGTCTGAGTGAGGTCATTGAAGTCGTATTGAGACGACTGCGTGTCGGCCGAGTATTCGAGATAGGTGAAATCATCTTGAGAGTTGATCTCAAATTGGTCCATATTGAGATTGACTCTCAAAACAAAAAGAGAAAAATAAAAGAAGCTTTTCTACAACCTGTAACTTTTCAAGCTGTCTTTTTTTGTGGTTGTTACTCTTCATCTGACTTTGATTCAGTACTCGAATTCTGAATTGTCATTGGCTAAAAGAAGCGGCACTGTCGCTTGTCTGCCGCTCTTCTGGCCCAAATACAGTACGATGGACTATCTTATTGTTTATATGTACCTGCACGTCTGCTGTAAAACAGTATCCTGCTTATAGACACGCGTGCTCAGCTGTAAACTCAGTTGCTGTACGGCGTCATGTAGCATTACCCGTCCCTCAGCTTGTGGCCCCGTCCCAGGTGCCTGGATCTTTGCTCTTGGAAGTTCTTTATCCGAGGGCTACAGTTTTATTTCCATTTCTTATATCATGCCGCCTCTATCAACTTCAGGATATAAATAGTCATCACCGATAGCTATAGCAGTAAATAGCAGCACGTACTGAGGGCACTGCGCAAGTTTCTGAAACGTAAGAGAAAACACGTCGATCAGGTCAACTGACAACTGACGTAAACTCGCTGTGGAACTTGGAAGCGGCCATTTTTTTTGTAATACCGCATACGTACTGTACCGCTATCTCTTTTATAGTACGCATGTAAGGGACAAAAGAGAATCCACGCAACTCAGAGTGAGGGCTCGTACCATAGATATGACACAAACAAGTGTCGTTTGGGATTTTGCGCCATAGTCAAAAGTACCTTATGCTCAGCCAGCTGCTACCTTCTGTACGACCCGATTACGATACTCAGCTGCGAATGTATGCCTTTGTTTGTTCAGCACTTTCAGCTTTCTGTTTATCTTAAAATAGCGAGTATCTGAAAAAAGAACGCCAGGACTAAAGCACATGACGTGGAAAGAAGCGCACTCATCTGACAACAACGCGCCTTTCCTTTGTATGCATAGTAATGGATTGAATTTCCGGATCTACCAAGTAGGTGCTCCGGTAGCTCTAATCTATTTTCGGAATACGGCAGGGAACAAAAGGGCATTGTATGTGCTATGTGTATGTGTTCAGCAATACTGCTTTGCCAAAACAGAACTTTGCCACAAAGTATTACGAGTCCAAAAAAGCACCAACCCATACCCACCATCTGATGCTTTTCAGTGCTTGTCTTCTTTTTCCACTTTTTCACTTCTATCTCCTTGTTAAATTTTGATTGGTATGTGGCCGCTTGCTGGCTTTCTTATACTGGCGTCGTGGCTGCTTAGCGTGGTCCATGCCTCGTATCCTGTCAGCGTCAACACTGAGCAATTAATCCCCTTTGTGGGCGCGGCCGCCTTCTTTATACGCGGTAATACGCTCTACAGCATTGGCGGCGAAACCCGTAGCGCAAAAACGAATGCTTATTTCACCGCCATAAATCTCGACACAAGTGGAAACGTCGTCTATCAGAATCTAGACAGCACTGGGCCACCCGCAATATCCTATAGCCGTGCTGCCTTACTATCTGACGAGAATACCGTCATCCTTCTCGGCGGTAATCTCCCTGCCAACGACACCAATGCGCAACAGATCAGCAACTCCACAGCCTCGCTCGTTGCATATCAATACAAATTTGACACCCGGACTTGGTCGGCTGCACCACGCCCCACCGTCACCGCTGTACCACCGAACCGTGTCATGCATAGCGCTACGCTCGCCAATGGAAAAGTGTACATCTATGGTGGTGCCGTCGAGTCGTTCAATGGAACTATGCTTAACGATTTTTGGTCTTATGATCCTTCTACGGGTGTCTATGTCAACCTGACACAAGCGACACAGCCTTATCTATACGGTCATACAGCTGTTGCATTACCGTGAGTAGCGTACTTCTGTGATCGCGCGTCCTCTGACGATGATTTCATTTCTAGAGATAGCACTATTCTCTACTCGTTCGGTGTCACCTATCAAACTGGCATGAAAGGGTCAGATCTCCTTCCTGCCAACACATCCTACATTTATAACACTTCAGACAACACGTGGCGCACACAAACCATCAAATTTACGAATAAGGCTATATCCACGCGCTCAAGCGCAAACGCAGTGCTGGGTATGTATGATGTTCAGCAGTGTAAGTCATGACACAGTCTTACCTTTCCGTATAGGACCAGACGGCCGATATGTTTATTTCTTCGGTGGTGACAGTGCACAAAATCTCCAGAATCGTCAGTACCTTAATGATATTGCTGTGCTTGATACGAAAGATTGGGTATTTGCACCACCAACGACTATCGCAGGCCAGCTGCCTCGAAGACGCTCCACAGCCGTGGCAGGTATTATAACTAATGATTATCTCATTGTTGGATTCGGTAAGCTTGCCTTCCTCATCGCTCCCTCCATAAACTCAAGCCAAAAAAAAAAAAAATTGACAGGCACGGCAACAAGCATGTACTGGAACGACGTGAACCTGCTTCATCTGCCCAGCGCGGACTCCAGTGGCAATTATGATCTGTCACAGCTCCGTTGGGTGCAGAATACCACTACCGGGCAAATCAGTGAAGACCAAGAAACCAGTAACAGTATTGCCAAAGGAGTCATTGCCGCCATTGTGATTGTCTGTGTCTTTGCTGTTGCCATGGCGCTCTTCCTTATCTGGCGATTCCGACACCGCGTGCGGCGTATTGTAATACGCGTCCACCATGATTTCTGGAAACCTCGGTAAGGAACTGGCAATTTTAGATACATGCCTGTACCCACGCGTTCGTCTTCGATACAACTTTAGGACGGGTGAGCCGTTATGGGCTGAGACACTACGCCTTGTCTCCAAAATCATCCTGATCTTCCTGTTCGCCGCCTTCTTTGCGTTTGTTTTGATACAAGTCCTCAACAGTCCCAAGGCCACTTTCACCGTCAATTTACCGTCCAACACCGTCAGCGTGCCCAATGTGCGCTTCTGCTTTACGGGATATACCAATACAGGCATATCGTGCATAACAGACTCAGGCCTCACTTGCTCACAGTACTTTGATCCCCTCGACTTATCGCGGCATACGCCATTTTTTATTACTGATTTTGGTGGGCTGACATGCTACCTATTCCATGCGCCCACCACCTTTCAACTCGCATCTAACGTAAATCCTCAAGTAAATAATGGTAGCAAGATTTTGTTCAACCTGTTTGGCTCGCAAGCGAACTCAGAGGCCAACGTTCATGTGCAGCTTTATCCTCCCACACGCGACCCGAACATGCGTTATTTTTTCAATGACACCTCGCAAGACCTTAATGACGCAGACATGGCAGACTGGCTGAACAATGACGGCAATGACTTTACGACAACCAATATCCTCGATATAAACCCAGGAACCTACTCAACCATGATGTATCAGATGCAGGAGAACCTCTATTTGAAGGACGTGGGTTGGAACTATGTCGGCTTTTCGCCATCGTACAACTCTACTGCCGAAGTAGTGACGACTTTCCGCCAAGAGAAACCCTCCCTGGATACGTCGACGGCGTCTTCTCTGGGACTCGTCAACGCCATATATATGAACCCAACAAGCTATAATGTCATACAGCAGCGTGAGCAAAAGATCTACTCACTGATCAATGGGATTGGCTTCGTCGGTGGTCTCTTTGGACTCTTTGTCGCATTCCAAGCTCTCATGTTTGGCTTCCGTCCACGCTCACCGTGGGGTATCGTACATCGATGGTCCGTCGGTGATATGAAACGCTCCATTGCCTATGGTCTTCGTTCGCGGTTCAATCGACTGCATACTCCCGTACCTCTCGTGAACCCTGTACATCGCCGCTTCTCCGTTTTGAACGTGAAGAGTTATGGACCCGATTACGAAGACTCTGACGACGATGATCTATCAGACGTGGAAGGTCGGGGTATTGTATCACCCACAGAAGATGATCGCTCTCGACTATCGCATGTAGAAGAACGTATGCAGCTTCTGGAGCTAATATTCAAGTCTTATTACGTGGATGATGAAGTCTTCCGGCACCTGGACCGAGCGCTCAAGAAATCAGACACCGACCTAAAAGGTCCACGTGGCGGTCGCCGCGCTAAACGTGAAATGGGTAATGGTTCCTGGCGTCGTCAGCCAGATTCAATCGACGACTGTGATAATGCAAGTAATACAGATTCTGTTGGAAGTCGCAAAAACTGGTCCATTCTACCCTTCCTCGGCAGTCGATCGCAGTCAGCCTCAAACCAGAAAAATGGGGGCATCTTGCCAAAGACCCACGGCGACAATAGCTCAAGTGACCGCGATATGGAGGAAGTGATACCGCGCTCGCCGACCACGTCACTCCCTCCAGCGATACCATTTTCAGAGAGACATAATCCGGGAGGACAACTCTGATATTTTATGATATCACCCATGCTGCTGGAAGTTTTCTTTCCGAACCAAGAAATCTAGCTGAACTACTCTTTAAATCCTTCAACGCATAATAAATGTGTATATACTATATGGAAGATTAGTTTTCAAGGTCACAAGCAGGGACACATCGCTAGAGCAGACACTTGCTCATAGCTCGCTGTCACGTGACACTCACTACATAAACTTATAGAAGTAATGTTATAGAGAACGGAGTACATCATGCTCTGCATTCTCCCTGACCGTACCATCTTCAAACTTCTCGGGAATAAGTTGCCCCCATAGAAACACCAGCATTGAACATGGCATATAGCTCAATCAAAGCAGACGTTGACGTGGGCATCTATTGCTATTTATAACATGTTTTCCTTTTAGGTAAACGTTAGGTGAACAAAAATGAAATTACGGCGAAGTGGGCGTTTGACTTTACGTGCGCTACATGAATTCATAAGGGACTTAAACTCTAGTCATACTGAACGTATTTTTTGATGTATCTTCTGCATGCCAATACTTACAATAATGTTTCTCAAATCAGCGCTTCGATCTGTACGAGAAATTTTAAAGGTAGTCGCGTGACGGCACCTGGGGCGTAAAAATTGACGATGTTGTCTTCAATCAATACATATAGTATAATACACCCATGGCTTTGTCACATCTGGCAGAACTCATACACAGCTCGAGATGTCCATAAGTTTGAAAGAAAATAACACATACACCGTTTGTTTCCCTTTGTTCATTTCATATCTCCCTGGATTAACACTCTCGTTGCCATAGTCTGTGTCACTGTTATGGCACAAGCGCTATAGCCGTCCTCTGCTGATACTTTAAGCGCCTCGTGTTTGAAGATAGATTTTGGCGTGAATGCAGTAACCATGTGCAGCGCTACAGAGCTTCGTTGATGTAAGTACATGCTGCAGATCTGCCAGATAGCGGCGTTCAGCATCAAAGACGCTAGGCGACGACTCTGATACTGCAGAGAACCAGACTATAATGCTACCGGACACAGAACCGAAAGACCACGCTCCCATTAGACAAATGGAAAAGCGTATCCGCCTACTGGAATATGTATTCAAGTCTTATTATGTTGACGACGTGATATTCCAACAGCCGCAACCAACATTTGTTCCTCCATATGAGGAGCAAAGCAAAGACCAAAGGTACAGTAACGTACACCACGGAAATAGCGAAGGTGCGAGACAAAGTTTTGGAAACTTCCACTGAGTTCGTCTTGCTCCTTGGACCCTGTCATTGCGCAATTCTCACAGCGAGTGCCAAGCCCTGTCACTTGTTAGCAATAGTAGATCTTAGCTAAATGAACCAGATAACGTATACAATGGCTGCCATGCTAGCTGTTTCCAAACTTGTAACCATCGATTAAGAAAGTGTCTTTTATAAGCGGTCGTATTTATGCCGCTGATTAATGCGGGCTTGTAAAAATACCTCACATAGTGCATAGTGCATAGCGCATAAGTACACACGTATTATGGATTATGCCTCATATTATAACAGTGCATGAACAGACGAAATTAATGTGGACATCATCATAGTAATGCCAATACGAACAGAGAACACTGTTAGTGAGAACAGTAGTATAGCTGTATACAAATAGCAGCATGTTAACTATTATTAGTATCAGTAGGAGTAGAATGTGATGCGGAAGTGGACGGCCCAGGATCTGTTCTTGGGTAATGCTCTGTAGAGGAAGTAGGGTCAGTAGAAAATAATAAGGTTCCCATCTCCTGCGTAACAGGATTACTAGACGACAGCATAGGTGACTGAGACTCAAAATCGGCTGTTGCCGTAGTTTCCTGATCAGAACCACCAAGCTCGTCTTGATTCGATTTTCCTTGGGTATTCTGGAAGCAGGGAGCCTTGCACATTGGGCATAGGTAAGAGCGAGCAGTAAGCCACTGATCTAAGGACGGCTCGTATCAGTGAATCCTGTTATATATAGGACTTTTCAGCTGGCTCATACCTATACAGGGAACATGATAGAGATGGCCGCATCTCAAGCGTCTAACACTAGAGGTCTGGTCCACAAAATCTTCGAGACATATTGTACAAGTCTGCTTGCTTGCGTCAGCAAACCAGGTTGCGAGATTGTTTGTTCCATCCTCTGTTGATCTAGGCGTAATTGACGAAGGCTTCTCATTCTGTCTGTAAACGAATACAGGCGATACAAGGTCGAGTGTGGACGCTGTGACAGTCGCCAAATGAGGCCGATGTACATGATATTGGCGATAGCCAAACATCTCGGCGTCGGTCTCTTGTCTCCCCATTTCGATACGCAGGCGCCGGAGCTGGAGACATATGATAACTTAACAAAAGTGAGATCAGCCTTCAGATACTGATATAGATGGCTGCCTTACTTGTACCTAAAAGAAGAACGAAACATCCTGCTACACCGACCAAGACATACTGCCAATGGACGATTACTGCAGCGTCTTCATAACTGACTTTGCTGCTCGCATTACTATCGGTTGCCTGTGCACTAGCAGATGGATTCACCTCAGCTGCAGCAGTGACTTGTGGTACCATCAAGAGCAGTAGGAGGCACTCGAAGGGTGGCCGGGAACACCAGAAACTCCACGGCATGACAGTAGCAATATAGCTGATCCAAGGCTTTGATACAAGCTCTTGTATCAAGTGAAAGTGTATGCGTGTGAGAGGGAAAGAGCGAGAGAGAAGAAAGGAGCTCGTATCGTGCGGTGTGCTTGAGAAGCTGATAGTTGTCGTTGTGGCGCATGACCGCGTGGTCATTCCCGTAGCACAAATCCTACCAGCATCAGAAGCGATCCTTTGCGACTTTGTCGTTCTTTCAGCAGGGGAACGAATTTTTCAATGTTGGCACTGTACATGTATATGTTCATGCAAAAGCGCTTTAGACTATACATCATAAATATATGCGGTATATGAGCACGTTCTTCGCTGATCCACCATATCCCTACTTTTTCTTATGTATAAATGTCTTGGCGTGAGGCACAGGATCACAAAATGACTCGTTTTCCTTACGGACAAGAAAACCACGCGTATCTTAAGCCAATACGGTATTGTGTACAATCTTGTATCTGTGCATCTGTAGGTAAAGTTCATATTGCTGACGAGGCGTCCGTCAATGGCTTGCCTGGACACTTAAAAGGTAGTGGAGCGGTATAATGGATTTTTTCCTATACTAATATACCCGCAATGCGAGTGCTTCATCTGAACGTGCAAGTCCAGATTGATCAAGATACTGGAAAGTCTAACTTTTTCGTGGTGGATGGAAGTATATCTTTTTTTCGTTGGGTATTTCAGGGACAAACAACAGCGACGACTGATGATGTCAAGCTGATGTCACGCGGACGATGACGAGTATATAAAATTGCCGCGCGCGCCTGCATTTCGAATCAATTTATTCCCGAGTTTTTCCATAATGCCTATCACTGCTCTTCGACGACTACCACTCGCTTACGGTCGCCGTAGCTTTGCCTCATCCACCGTTGTTCGTACTTCCAGTGAAGGTAATCTTTCATTGAATGTATCAAGAAGAGATGACTTAAGAAGTGTTACAGACAAGAAGGCAGCTGAAACAGCCAAGAAGCATGTGGACAAGATCCGCAAAGAAGAAGCCAGCAAGGAGAAGCACCCTTCGCCTGTATCACCCTCTGCACGCGAAAAGTTTAGCGAGATGGAGAAGCGGACAGCCGAACATGATCAGAAGCAAAAAAAGTAGATAAAGAAAAACAGCTGTGTTGATCAAGAAAAAACGCCTCCGGTTGCAAACACCATGACCACAAAACCCCATATGATGAGCAGACCAGCTGCAATATCGAGCGCAAGGGAAGATTTTGGAAGCAAGGAAGCGGTCGTGGCGGTGGAGGAGGAGAGGGATGGCGCGCGTTTCATATCGGCATGGGTGATTAGAGGCGTTTCAATATGGGGAACTGGGGCTGTGGAGGAAATGCTTGGGGAGGAGGATATTAAAGAAGAAGCGTCGTCATCGTCAACAGTAGCTGCAAGGATAGGAATGGAATTCGACGCGGGTATCAAAGGCTTCGGAGAAGAGACAAGCACGGCTTTGTCGACGTGTATATGGCGTGTTGCAAGATAGGCGCCGGCCGGGAAAATATAGGCCAGACTTGTGGCGGAAAAACCACCAATGAGGGCATAGACTTTACCCAAGCTACGCACTGTAATGCCGATATAAGTCAAGGCTGCAAACAAGATCACAGTCACCACATAATGCTGTATACGGGTCGGATGACGTTCGGCTGTCTCGAAATGCAACAGCTTCTGCACGGCTTCTCGCGCAGGATAGAATCCCATCCTATAGAATGTAAAAACAGATGCGTTAAACATGGTACTATATATATATAAAAGTACATACGGGATGGAGAGAATCATGCTAAAACCCAGGGCAAACCGGCCAACGTTGATAATAGCGTCATTGGGAGCAAAGTTCAGAAATAGATTCGGCTCGACCTTATCACCGAAACACAGGTAACCGACAAGGCCAAATACCATGGAAACAGTCCAACTCATGACGGTTGCTGTTGCGGTCGTGAGGCACCAGGCGCGTGATGATTGGTTCTTTTGACTCAAATAGTTGTTGAACCCCACGTGGGAGCACGCAAACGCAAAGGCCATGATTCCCACTGCGCTGAACACCTCAGGTCCAAACACGGTCAGTGGAATGTGGTAGTTTTCGGGTATATAAGCCGGTGCACGAATCAGAATAGTGAGGATGATCACTGGCAGACACAGCACGGAGACAATCGACCACCGCGCCAGGGCTCCAATAGATCGGGAGAGATTGAGGGGAAACACCTAGATCGGGCATGAGTACAGCATTTAGTCGTTGAAGTTAGCTGCTTACCAGGAATGTCGACAATAGGATCATAATGGTGGTGCGATCGTGCAGGATCTTGTATTGAGGGACGTAGAGGGCGAGCAAGACGGGAAGTGTGTCACCCATCACTACAGTGTAATACACACATATAAATAAAATAATTCATGCACACCCGCATACGGATCGGTGGGTTTACTAACAGATGAAGTAACTGACGCTCACACCCGCGGCTTGGACCAGGAGCATGATGTTCAAAAAATGATATCCTGGCCGTCCGAGCACATACTCCACAAGAGTTGCGAATTTGTAGATCCCCACTCGCTGCCCAGCCAGGATAAGCATGTAAAGACCGAGCTGTGAAACAATCGCCACAAAAACTGATACAATGACACCAAACACAAGGCCGGCGTGATAGATGGCGAAAGGGAGTCCAATGATCCCCGCGCCGACGGTGGCATTCACCAAGTTGAAAGCGCCCTCGAGAATGCTGCGCGAGCCATAGCCGGGCGTATGGCTCTGTAAAAGATCTCGTTCCGCCTTGCTCAGTACGACTGTAACACCGTCGATAATTTGTTCTTCGTCGTCATGATTAGTTGCGCCGTACAAAGGCATAAAGTAGAATGTCAAGGGAAGGAAAAGGGGTTGAAAAATGAAAAGAACGGAAAAAAATGAATCATGGAAATGGGATCGATACCAAAACTCCGATAGTGAGTCAGTTCGTCAATCATTCGGGTCGTCTGCTGCAGTCAGCTGCATACCTCGGGTCGTACCCCAGCTGCGGGCCCTGGGGCAGTTTTCTTTCCACACTTCCGCATTCTCAAGTGCCGCGTAATCTCTTTCAGCTTTCCGCGTGAGTTTGTTTACTATTCTTTGTGGGCGTTGTGCCTGAGGTCAGACTCTTGTCCTCGTGGTATCGGCGTGGAGCATTGCCATCATCGAGTCGCACAACCGCCACGCCGATTGGCCCCAGTCTACGTGTATCTCGCTTTTGGATACCGACATGGAAAAATTGCATAGGGAAAAAGTGTTTATAGCGATGAAAAAGAAGGAGAGAATGGTACACGGGTTGAGACGGATTGGATGTTATAGTTAAGGAGAGAAGGTATTGATGAATGTGGATATATATATGTATAGAGTATGTATATGTAGGATAAACCAGTAACAGGAAGATCCGAGGCGGGATTACGCTGACAGCTTTTTTTGAAAGACATAACAGTACCAATCAAAGGTAGAATCGTTCTGTACGCACTGCGCACATACCATCTCCGCACGTTGTAGGTAGTCTTCTTCAGTCATACCAAGCCGCGGACCGTAGATATGTTGGGTGGCTTCAAATGCACGCAGGAGAATGGCCATGAATTCCTCACCCAGCTTGCCGCTGGAGCCTGTTCAACAAGAATAAATTTTATGCTGCGAACACCATCTCATGCGACTTACCAAGAGGAACAGCAGCTTTCTGTTTGAGAAGGGTTTGATACCCCATCTTGTCAAACATATTAGGGATATGGAGACTGAAATCGTAATCCTGCCCGAGCGTCTCGGTAACACGCCGCACTTGAAATAACGTGTTACGGCGGCATTAACAATCATGCTTATGTACATGTCATATGTCAACTTACATGACTGAATAAATGACTCAATCAACACAGTACCCGAAGGCTGCAGATATATCTTCTATCAGCGGAACGTGCCTTATACGCAGACAAAGTACTCACAGCAAGATGAGGGTCGATAATTTGCACCATACCGCCTGGTTTCAGAATACGGTCGATTTCGCGTAGAATTACTGGCCAAGCGCTGTAAGGAATACGGAAACTTAGGGCGCGGATGCTCACGAAGTCGATACTTTGGCTCCGGATTGGAAATCTTTCTGGCATTGACAGATCCACCGACTGAAAGTGTACATTTGGAAGCGCCCTTACTTCACGTGAAGGCAGCACACCCGTAGCGATAGAGTCCAGGCCAATAAAGCTACATTCGGGGTATTGTGTCGCCATGTCCTAATATAGATTTACAGAAAAAACAGGCGAATGTCAATCATTGCGTGATTTGCTTACGGACAGGTGTTCGAGGTCGTACCATGATCCAAGGCCCGTTCGCGCATCCAATCTCAGCGACATGCGCCCCTTTGACTAGCTTGGGTAGTACCGGCGATGTTACATTGCTTTTCAATTGATTAAAAGGTAAGCGGTACTCCAATGAAATAAGGTGTCTGCACACAAAGGAAACTTACTCGCCAACTAACCGTCTGACAGCGAAATGAAGCTGCATGGTTGATGATAAGTGCTATGCATGTTAAACGTTTTGTGCATGTTGTCTTTTACCGAAAAAAATCGATCGTGAGATTCCCAATTCTCAGGTAAGAACTCGCTATCTTCGTGCAGCTCGCCTGTGTAATTCGAATCCGATTTCTGATGTGGTGGTGACTTTGTTGGTGAAGGCGGAAGCAAGTCCCGCGGGTGATGATTATGTTTGTCATTTAAGAGTGGTATTGGAATAGAGGGAAGCGCTGGGTGATGATGCGAATGCTGCTGTGTTTCACGTCTGTGGGCCGTTGGCACGGATGTCGATGTCTTCCTTCGCGTGGGTATGGGCGGCTGCTGATGTGTCGGCAATTCAGTATGACTACCGGCACGCAGCGGTCGGCTACGACTCGCAGAGACAGTACGCTGCCGGGGTTGCTTTGAATGCTGGTGTTGGTGTTGGTGCTGGTTTTGGTTCTGGTTTTGGTGCTGATGCTGATGCTGATGTTGGCTCTGGTATGGCTGCGGAGAGTGTGATAATGCTGTCGAAACCGAAGACGACGACTGAGAGTCATTGGATGACATGCCGAAAAAGCTGCTACCCGTACCGCTGTCGGCCCCGTGCATTGAAGCTGAATCCCGACGTCGACGCTGCTTGGACTGTACGGCTCCCATATTAAAAAAAATTAGGCAAAGGAAGGTGTAAATGAATGTAAAAAACGAGGAAGAACAAAGAAATGAAAGAAAAGGGGAAAGAGGAAGATTCGTGCAGGGTCGATGTAATAAAAAAAACTTTGTACACCAAAAACATTCGTGCGCGCTCACAAACAAACACAAGGCTTCATGACGCTCGAGACACCACGCACGTTTCTCTCTAGCCAAAGTAAACCCCGGATATGGGCCATCGCGTTGCCGACGTCTGTCTAGTGTCACGCCGGAGCGCGTTAATTATAAAAATGAAAAATAGCGACCCAAAATCTAACCTCATCTGGGAATGGAGCGGAGGCACAGAAAACGATCTGTGACAGGATCGCCTCGTTTTCTTTGGGGACGGGTGGTGGCGGTATTGAATAGAGTAACCTCCAAGCTTTTCTTTGTGCCTGGGCCCTATAATAGCGCGATTTTATTTCTTTATGAAGTCTTTGTCTACTTCGCCGCAACTCGGATAAACTATGTAGTAAGGTAGGCTACTGTGCGTCGACGTAGCGCCTTTACGATCATTCGCATCAAAATACCTAGAAGTCATTTGTCGAAAGAAAAAGGTGACAAAAGTAATGGTTGCAAAGTATATTAATTGACAGTTACATAATGAGTCTCATGTATCCAGCCGGCGAAAAATGGCCCCGGCCCAACGCTTGCAATTCCGCAAACTAATCACCATATTGATGGAGCCGACGCACATATGCCAACCCAGCAACTGCATGCATGGTCACCACTGGCCGCGACGCATGTTTTCAACTCCTTGCATTCCCCTAATGTACTCTGTATTTGCTATTGTTATATTCGGCTCCTCCTGCATTCTCGAAAGGTGCACATAACCTACAGTTCTCATATGGTCAAGAAAACATCTGTCATTTATTAAAGTCTGTGTTCACCACCTTTCACCACTTGGTACCCCGCTTTGTTGGACAGGTGCCTATCACAACCACAAGTGAAGTCCGCGGGGTTGTGACACAGACATCAAAAATAGTGGTGAACATACAAACAAATAGCCTCTATTTCGTATAGGGAAATCGCCAAAGTTGCTTTGCTTCGGTTGGGGTATGTTGTGCCACATTTTAAGTTAAAGTAAAGGTATAGATACATACTCATGTTACAAGATCATACAAAGACAGAAGGGTGATGGGATAGGTCGTCGTCAAAAAAGGCCGCGGGTGGCGGGCCTTCATGGAGCACATCACGGTAACTGGGTAAACCATCGTTGGAAGTGGCTCCTTGGTCTTCATCATCGCCACCACTATAACTGACAAGGTCAAGCATTGTTCGTGGTCGGCCGGGACCTCTCGCACTCTGTGGTACTGTGACCACTTCCAGTGGAAAACTCAATGACATTTTGCGCATGGAACGGTCTTCAAAATGAACTATCATCCGCAATCTATGAGATATTTTCAATGTTTCCATGTCGATGTCCTGCGCCACTTGTGCGGAATTCAGCTGCACGGAGACATCTAAGATATTTAGAGGTAAGGAAAACAGTATACAAAGAGTCCAGAGAAGAAGGTGTCTTATATGTTTCCTTACGTAATCTACTGAGTTGCCCTTGATCGTTGATCGTATGCCGCGTACCTGATAGAACATAAGGGATGAGCCTGGTTTGCATTTCGTAGAAATTACGGATGCTTACGAGAAATTCGTTTAACACGGGCTACCATGGAGTCTTGATTGAGTGGTATTTCGCTATCTTCTACTCTACCTGCACGTAGACTGCATGCGCCGGTGTGAGACAACTTCCTCATGGATTGGCTCTTTATACTTACGGGTACCTCTCAGTTTGCTCCAGATAGACTGTAACAGCTGAGACAATCACTTGTGCAGAGAGTGGCTCAAAGCAGCAGATTGCTTCGAACTTGCCTTGCTGCAGACACGCATGTTTGCGCATATTGACCTCATAACGGATCACATCTTGTCGGCATCCTCGATAACGAACCCTCGGTTGGCGTATGAGCAATTGCAAACTGGCATATGTGTGTCGATAGACCTTAATTGATCGGACAATGTGGAAGAGATGGTTTGGTCGCTTTTTACGTGCTTCTCCTGGCTGTTGCTGTAGTATGCGCGGATCGTCGTCGTGGCTTCTACTGCTGCTGCTCATATTGCCCGTGCTACCCGAGCTTTCATGACTGCTGCTATGTCTGCCAAGTATATCGTCGTCCACGGACTCTGGATCAAGCTCAGCTGTGGTGTCGGGTGAGGATATTTCATTTATGGATCGGCGTGCCAAACGGAAAGAAAGGTTCCAGCATGTGACCCGAACTTTCTCGCGGAAGGAGGCGAGCTGCAATTTGGCTGATATCTCATAGCGAACAGAATGGAGTGGCTGATGAAGGGATGGAGGTAGCTGTTGTAGGTTATCGATACGAATGGCAAACGGCCAGCGTGTGACACCTGCAACAATTGTTTTGGCTGGCTGCTGTTCCGGTAGGCAGTGGGTTCGATATCGTAGTATAGTACGTGTTGCGGTTGAGTAGCCCTGAGCGGTGTGCAGTGCGCGCCGGGACATTCGATCCATCAAGGGTAATTGTTTCAAGCTGCTGCTCCGGCCATTGTAAAGAATGGAAGATGGCCATATTCGAGGGTCGTTCAGTAACCCGTCGACAGCCTTGTCATCTTCTTCCTGTGACCGTGGGATATCACTGCATACAATGCTGCGTACAAGGCCTTCGAGCTGCACAGTGATCTGCTTGAGCTGCACCGGTCGTGTGAGACGCAGTTCGACGTAACCACGCAGTGTGGTCGAATTTTCAGGTAAGGTGGCGTCGTCTCCGAAAATTTGGATGGATTCTGGCTCAGTGTGGATATCGAGCGTGACAAGAGGCATTGAGAAGAAAGGAGAGAGAGGAGAAAAAAGAAAGGGGCAGAGGCAACAACTTTGGCACTGAATCCGAGGGAGCTTTGTATTACTCGAGAGCTATGTTTGTCCCCCTCATTCTTTTAAAGAATTCCCTCAGCGTGTCCGCGCAATACCGCACGGTGAGAGGAGAAGTCACATGCGTGAATAACAGATACGTGAGTTCCTTTTCTGGAAGCCGTTATCTCTTCGGTGTGATATTATTCGATCGTGTTCATAGTCCATAAACGATACATCTTCCTTGAAAAAGAAGACAAACAGCAGTTAAGCTGCATAATCGGTGATATATTTCGAGAAGATCGCCATAATGCTACTCTAGCACCGCAATAGCCATAAATATTTCGGATTTATCTTAAATAGAATGTGTGAGTATAGATGGCATATACTACGTTGTATTCCCGATTATCCACGTAGTCGTAGAAGCCTTTCCTATGTTTCTTCGGGCGTAGCACTCTCATCTCACGCGGTTGACAAAAACAAAAGGCGATCATAAACATATAAGCAGTAGTTTGGCATGGTTGTCAGCTCCCTGATCGGGTCGCCGAAACATAGATTCAGGAGTACCTTCGTTGAGGGGCTCGCACCGACTAGTTATCCCGGGCAGTGGATCCAGGAGCTGTTGCCAAGAATTCATAGATTTGCTATTATATTATCATGGAGATAATCGCATACAGTAAAGTCCATCTATAATTATCGACGAAAATCTGTCCTATTTGCGACGCGCTTCACGACAAATGGCGCTGATTCTAGATATATTGAGACATCACAGGAAACACCAACTATCCAAATATGAATGTGGAAGCATGTATGATAAAATGCGTGTGTATAGTAGCGTGAGAAGACGAACCAGATTGGACCTATACAAGACGTGTTGTCTTATCAGTGTCACACAGCCACTCATGACACAATCGCGAGGAATAGACGTAGCACCGAGGACCTCCGACCGAAATAAGCTCATGCGTTCTCAAAGCTGAGCGTACGAATCTTTGATCTAAAAACGCTTGAAGGGATGGCTTGCTCCTCAAGAGAGTTAGGCGAGTAAACAAACAACAAACAAAAGAGTAATTCGACAGTGTCATATTGATGGTGGCGCACACCAAGAAGACAAATGCGAGTCCCTGGATGTTTCTTTTTCTTTCTTTCACGTCTATTTTTCGCACGCAGGTCTATCGCTTTTACACTGCATTTTAACGTTCCGGTATATGGAGCGACAAGGAGAATCATGGTGGTCACTCGCTGGATTGCGCATCATAAAATTCCACAGTTGGCGTCTGATCTTAATAGTGTCAGGTAACGATCGGGACGGGCTCCCACTGCTACGACTGATTGTACGTGAACTGTCTTCTATTCTCTCGTGTCTTTGTTTTGTTTGGTTTAATTAGGTTTCGCCCCAAATATGCACGGACTTCCTCTTTGCCTTCAAGAGCAGTGGTGCCTGAGTCATATTGCCATAGGAGAGAATTTCTGTGAAGAATGAGTTTGTTTCTGTCTATGAGCATAGGGAGGATATTTCAAGCACAAGGACATCGTAGCGTAATACGAGATCCAATCTATAACAGCAACTTGTCATCATGAGGCAATTCGCAGCGAGCTCGTACCCCGCTTTTTATTCCCCAGCCTGCCCGACTATTGTTTAACAGCTATATCATGAGAATGGATGGCGTCATGGAGCCACACAGGTGCTAAGCAACGATGTTGGCGAAGGGTTGTATGATGTTGTTGTTTGTGGCTGCTACGGTGCATGTCTTAGTCATCAATTGTCGCCTTCGATCCAGGCCGCGGGAGAGAAGAGGGAGGAGGGGGGGGGGCCGCCAGTCGGCGATGGTAAGTTTGGTGGCTGGACTACAGCAATTAAAGCTGTTTATTGGGTGCGTGCGTTAGAACAAGCGCGATGAAGGCGAAAGAATAAAGTAAAGACCGAGGAATGTTACACAACGCCAGATTGTCGTGTCGAGTGACGCCGTTCCGCGAGCAAGCTTTGAGATGTATGGGAAGTAATTTCAACATGTGCAAGAGCTGATAGATTAGCATATTCTCACATCCATTAACAAGGATAAAATACAGGTGGTGTTTCTGTTCGGTTGTTTATTTCATTAGAGCTTGGATCCGCGAGTGGTCCTTTTTTTTGTAAGACCGATCAGACCAGCGAAGGAGGCCAAAAGCGAAAAGAGAGAGCGAGCGCGGGCCGCCCACAATAATTTTTTTTGTCGTCAGAAATCTTTTTGTTTAATCAATTTCTTTTGCTCCCTTCTCCTCAACTCCCCCCAACTTTCTGAAGCTTTCTGCGTATCGTGGTGTTTCCACAAACTCCACATCGCCTGGCTATTCTACGGTCAGGCAGTTTCCACTCTACGCAACAAGAAGCCAATACCATCTAAGAAAAGAACGGCAACAGCAACACTTGTAATCACAGCCACTCCTGGACAATCTCTGCACTCGTTCGTTTACCCGCTAAAGTACAATGTCAGACGCTTCTCAGCAACAGCACCAGCAGCAACAGCACCAGCAACAGCAGCACCAGCACCAGCAGCACGTCAGTTTCAACCTCGCTGAAGGAGACGATGAAGCTGACGGGTATCGCAATTACTATGCGCCGTTGGTACAGTCATCCTCCCTTGGCGAGCCTCGCAGGGATTCGGTTTCTCCGTCGTCGGCTTCGGCAGATGGCTCAGAAGATCAAGGGTACAACTCGTACTCTTCTGATTTGTCCGGCACGGTGCGGTCGGTCAATCCAAAGAGCGATCAGTTTGGTGGTCTGTCAATGTCCCATACCCACGAGATCATTGATCAGTCGAAATCACACGACTCTGAGAAGGTGGTTGAAATATCGCAAAACGAGCGCTATGTGCGCCTCAATACCCTTCTTGGCAAGGGCGCCTACAAGGTCGTCTACAAGGCCATCGACAGGGAGGAAGGCTATGAAGTGGCGTGGAATACTATGCAGGTATGTCGTTGCGTATGTTCACATACTCCGCGCTTACTAAAATATCACCTCCCGTCGCCTTCTTTTTCTTTCGAAAAGGCAACTCCAACTCCGGACAACAAAGATCTCGGCCATGAGATTGAAATCCTCAAGTCTGTGCGCCATCCAAACATCATTGCTTTCCATGATGCCTGGTTCCAGAAGAACGAGTTTGTCTTTATCACTGAGCTCATGACCTCCGGCACCCTGCGCGAGTATATCCGCAAACTCAGCCTGCCCAATATCAAGATCGTTAAGCGCTGGTCTCGTCAGATCCTCAAGGGCCTGGTTTATCTGCACGGCTACGACCCTCCGATTATTCATCGCGATATCAAGTGCGACAATATCTTCATCAATGGCGCACATGGCGAAGTCAAGATCGGTGACATGGGTACAGCCGAAATGAAGTTGGGCAAAAAGTACACCATTATTGGTACCCCCGAGTTCATGGCTCCGGAGATGTATGAGGAACAAGGTTATAGCGAAAAGGTAGACATTTATGCCTTTGGCATGTGTCTTTTGGAAATGGCTACGGGTGAATATCCTTACGGGGAATGTTCCAATCCGGCACAGGTAAATAGGAATCCATCCCTACCAGTCTCTTGACTCACCCTGTCTTTTATGGAATAGATCTTCAAGAAAGTGTCCTCCGGTGTAAAGCCAGCCTGTCTACAAAAGGTTCAAAACCCCGAAGTTCTGAACATCATTGCCAACTGTTTGGGCCCCGAGGAGGATAGGTAGGCGAGGCAGAAAAGCGAGTAGTATCCGTCTCATATTTGGATGCTTTCAGAATGTCGGCTCAAGAGATTCTGGAGCATTCTTTCCTCGCGGTGGAACCCGATGTCGTCCTGCTCGCAGCTGATCCAGCCCACGTGCATCTTACGATGCAAGTCGTGTTCAAGGGCTTGGATAAGCTTTCTGTCAAGTTTGACTTCAACGTCGAGACAGACACGGCTGAGCAGGTCGTACGGGAGATGATTGATGAGCAAGTCTTGCCCGAGCGGTACCAGCATCACATCACCAAGGAGATCAACCGTATCCTGAGAGATCTGGAAAAACCGAGCGACTCGGAGCAGAAAGAACAAGCGCGTCAATCGATCTGGCGGAGAGAGACGGACTATCATGCGGAGAATGACAAGATCCGCGAAGAACTCGAACAGACGCGCCGCGAGTTGGAGCGGACCAACGAGCATGCGCGCGAGATAGAGAACAAATGCGAGACTTACGAGAGTTTGGCCCGTGCTAATGAGACTCGCTTCCGGGAAGCCGTGCGCAGTCTTCATGAGCTCCAGCAGCGAAGGGGTGACGCAGAAGCCAAGGTGGAAAATTCGTCCAGCGAGGAGTCGTTGCTTTCCTCTGCATCTCATCCACCCACCGCAACGCCAGCCCCAACGCCTTCGCTGCCCCCAGAGGAGCACCACGATTCACCGGCAGCGCGTGACGCGCTTATGTCACGCATTCTGGAAGAATATTCGGATGACACGGACATTGAAGTGTTCGTCCAGGACTGTGCAACGGCGGCGCATCGCAGCTCGGATAAGGCACGCGAGTGGATTCAAAAGTTGAAGAATCAGGATATCATGACAGTCGGAGATATCCGCGAGTTGCAGGACGAAGACTGGGCCGGTATCGGTCTGACTGTGTTTGCCTTGCGCGCACTCAAGAACATGCTCAAGGGTAAAAAACTTGCAGGCCAAAATATTTCCATCGCTGGGCAACCTCAATCAAACGGCATTACTCCTCCCGTCTCTGCCACGCCCACCTCGGCTGCTCGCCTCTCTTCTCCTCCCTAAAATCAAAAGGAATCTTTTCTATACGACTCCACACTCACATCTTCCTTTTTCATCCCTTGCTTATCTTCCCCTCCCTCTCCTCACACACAGACACCTACCTTCGATCATGCACACGTCTGGTTTATACCAAAGTGTTTAATAGATTACACTGTACATACGCCTTGAAAGGAAATGAAAAATTCTGTTTTTTCACCTCGAAATAGTACTTGAGACTTCGTATTATTGCTGAAGCTGGGAAAGCTCATCGACGGCAGCGCGTCAACAGTCATCAGACTGAAAACCGCTCAGGTGCCGGGCGATAATGAACACATCGCACGCATTGCAACATTCTTCTTTGCCATGGTCGCACGAAGCTTAAATATTTTGTTGTCGCATGAAAGGATAATCTTGGTTTGGAAAAGTCATTGTCATACTTTGGGGGGTTTGCTTAAGGCGTAGTGCATTCTAGGGTTGTCGTAATTCTACTAGGACCGGAGGTCATCCAACCTTCCACATCCCAGTATCGTACTGTTACCGACTGCCACAGATATTGCGCCAGTAAGAAAGTCACTCCATGTTTTCATATGAACCCTTTATGTTATGTGTAATGATATCCGATTATGACAAAATTGCCACAAATGCAATAGATGTTTTGGTAAAGCTTTGTCGTATGGCAATGCGCATAAACCGTTCTCGCTGGAGCTTCTCTCTCCTTCCCTGATGAATATGTACGTCTGGAAAAGTTTATCTTATGCGTTATTTAGCAGCATGTGTCAAACGAACAGTAATGGCGTGCGGAGCATATTTCTCATATCAGCTACAGCGGATGACAGAGAGGGGCCCAGAGTCTCGTGCATTTTCAATGAAAGCGGCAATTGCAGACATTTTGGAATAGAGGAGCGATAGGTAAGCCGTTTCAGGTACATACTACGGGTCGGGCGAGTCGATTAGTGATGGCCAACGTGTACGTAGTGGGCCAAACCATCGGGCCAGTAGCTTCATAGTTAAATTGCTATGTGGGAAGAGGCAAAACGAGATTTGACGAGTATCCATTTCGCGCATTGTCCGAATGTATACCGTATCTATTTAAAAGATGGATGCCTGCAGCATCATTGTTGGATAGCTGGCATGGATATATAAAGCATGTAGCAAACATGAGGCTCCATTTCTTCATCCCTAACAGGCCTTCTTCCCACTTCGCTCTTTCGCTCTCTCTCTCTCTCTCTCTCTCTATCTCACTCTAGACGTAGGTGACCTGCTATGATCAACACGCGACTTGAAAACGGTAGCATGAATATGTATGAAGCGGCTTAAATAGTCCTATGGGAAAATAGTAGATTACTGAGGACGCGCATGACGAGATTTTGGTGACATGTAGATAAACTATCAATATGTGGCGATTCTCCTTCACAGGTTCTGCTCACCCACGCAGCTTTGCGCAAAACATCCGACATGATCAGCAATACATTGCATGTCGAATACGTGTCGTGTTCTTGTGCCATGTGTCTAGTTTGACTACTTCAGTTTCCGTCTTTTCCTGCATATCGTGCGCGCTCTACTCGTGGGCGTCGTGATCAAGGCGTGGCAGCTTCTGAGCAAAGGTGCGAGTAAAATGTGAAGCTGATACAAATAGAGGAAAAGACGCGAAAAGGTCAGTACACACAAAAAGAAGAATAAAAGGAATAAAAAGACTGTGGTGCGGTAAGCGGTTTAGTGAATGTATGTACATAAATGAAGAATTATGGAGAAGGCGGCGGTGGCCCTGTAGGTGAATGAACTTCTTCCTCAGCGGTATCCTTGTTGTCCGGGTTGGCGTACTTCTTGAGCCACTCGTCTTCAGTCCACACTGCCCGATTTGCTGCGGCTGCAATTCTCTGTGGTTTGGCCTTGTTTACTTTGAGTACGCGTCCAAGTAACTCGGCTTGATGCATGTTGTCGATCGCTGCATCGCAATCCTCCGCTTCTTCGTATTCAATAAAACCAAAGCCGCGATGCTCGTTGTCTGATAAAGCACTTATTAGTTCATTGTCGAGTGTAGGCACTTCAGCGTACGTGAGCCGGGATCGCTAGCTAGCTGGATCGAGATAATGTCGCCAAAGGGGATAAACGCAGCATGCAGGATTGCTTCTGTCGTGTCTTGACTGAGGCCTCCTAGATCAGCTCAGAATGTTAACTCAAGGTCATTGCTGGAATTACTTGTAGACTTGCCCACAAACAGTGTTTTCTTGCTGTCCGAATTAACACTTGTCATGTCCCTTTTTGTGGTGTGGATGCTGCTCACGAAAGAAAGTGTATATGGCAGCCCACCCGAAAAAAATCATACCTAAAATTCAGCGTTGATTTCTTGTGAGAAAAGCACCACAAACATTTAAACCAAATGATATGTTGCGATAACTAGCCTACGAAACTTCGTTTGCTGCGGTCATTCGTAACACTCCAAGCTGCATCTTTTGCGGTTAAGCCATGTCCCGTGCAGCTGTGGGCCATCACAGCTTGCACTTGCTCTTCGGGGCTCTCCTGTTCGAGTCGAAGGCTAGCTGGGCCTAAGGCCCCAGACCCCTTTGTCGGGGGCTTCGTACCCAGTTATCGATAGGAACATTGCGCAAGAATCATGTTGCAAGGCTTTCCGCTATGTGTATGCAGATATACATACCGTATACAGTATGTAAATACCAAATACAAGTAACTTGTATGTCATTGAAGGGACGACGTATACAATGGTATATGTAGAATGGTGTCAGGAAAGGCACGTCAGAACTAATTTCCTTATTTCTCCTATGATTTTTCGGAGTAGAAGAGTCTTCAACATTTTTTTAATAGAGAGTAGAAGTAGAGTAGATAGATATGTATGCTAGTTACGGTTTCTATAGAAGGTAAGAGCAAGGCGGCTACGCTCTATTTGCTGCTGACGAGGGAGCTACGTCTCATTGCCGCAGGGAGAGTTTCCGAGTAAGCTCTTTTTCAAGCTGTGCAATTTGCTGCTGCTGGTCTTCCAACTCACTCATCATCTCGTCCCGCTTGCGTTGCAGCTTATTAAAAAGTTGGTAAGCAAACGGTTGCCGATACATCATCATACACTCCTACCTCTTGCTCCCGCTGGCGCAATCCATCTTCGGTGTTCTTCACCATATCGACAAAATCATTACGCATGTTGTTTTCCTTGTCCTTGAATTCAGCCATCGTGCGCTCTTTTACTTTTGTCACGCGAGTGTCATACTCTTCGTCGCATTCCAAAAGGGAATCAGCGCGACCATGGCCACGTAGAATGCGAGCTCGGTGGTCATGATAGTGATGTCCATGTGTGAGTTCTTTGAGTTCATGCATGCACTCCTCCACCAACAATGACCGAAGATAAACAACGTCGCAATGTTCCGGATCATCCACTTAAAAAGGTAGCGGCAGATTAGTATCCGACTATTCACTGTTTCATGTGCTGTGTACCTTCCACTGTTCCCCAGCGGTATTCTCTGCCACGCACAAGCTTGTCAGACTTTTTTGATGGAACAAAATCGTTGCTACCCATAACTGCGAAAGGGATGTGTTTCTATCGCGGTATGAACGCCTGAACTCAGATTTGCATTTGAATATCTACCTCAATGGAGTCATACGGATCACGGTAGTCCGGGTAGGCTGTTGGATATATGGCAATGTTATGATCGTGTAAATCCTGGAGGATCTGCACAGACGATGTAAGGACACGGACTATTCATAATGGAGCTCAACTTACGGCTTCCTTAAAAACGATGCGCTCTTCCTTAGTGAGTGTATCCGCCTTTGCAATGACGGGGACCACATTAAGTTTCGTGGAGAGCTCCCTCAGAGTAGCGATATCGAGCTCTTTCAGGCTAAAAATCGCAATGAGCCATGAACACAACCATATAAAGCGACAGGGTGTACATACTGATGACCTGTTGGCTGGATAAAGTAGAGGCACATGTGAACACGGGTATCGTTGATCTGGCGGCGAAATGTGGCAGTCCGCTCCGTTTCGTAGTAGACGTCATATTGTGCATCAATGTACTCTAATATCGGCTGAACGCTATAAAGTACAGAGTTAGTCATAGGAGGCATATTCGTGTATAGGCAGACACACACTCTTCCTCACGGTTGAGTCGATCACCGAAACCAGGGGTATCAATGAGGCATAAATGCAGCTTGATGCCTTCTTCTTCGAGCTCTGTACCACGATGATCAATCCAAAAATTGTAAAATTAAATCACAAATCCAAAATGTTGCCTGTGTCTCTATCCTATGGCTTACGTACCGAAATGAAGAGGTGTGATATCGACCGTCTTTGTATCTTGTGGTACCTTTGGATGCTGCTCGTGGAGGTCGGTATTAAAGAGCGTATTCATAAAAGTGGACTTGCCAAGGCCGCTTTCACCTGAAAGGCAAATAAAATAAATATATATGGCCCTTTCTTGATCGCAATTGTATCCTCTTTTTTACCAACGACCATGACGTTTAGCTGGTACGGCATACGCCGGGCTCGTGTGCGGGCCTGGCGTGCAAAAGCTTCGACACCAAGCGGTGCAGTGAGGGAGACGGGCCGATGAGGATGCTGCTTCCAGGGTCCCAGGTCAGGAAATGTGCCTCTGCCATAGAATATGAGTCGTCATAGCTACAACTCTCTAGCCTTTGATACACATACCTCGTTTGCAAAGCGTGCTCCTAAAAAACACGAGTGATGGCGGGAATGGTGACAGTACACATTCGAACACACATGAGAACAGACTACCAAATGTGTATGATTCGGAAAGACAACTCCTTACCAATGGCATAATAGAATGTCCCAGTTGATTTAGGTTGAATTGGAAGAGAAGAAAAAGTATAGAAAGAAAGGTCTAAAACAATTGAAAGTCTGTGGGCGCCTGTGCTACAACATTCAGTTTGAAGAAAGGCAATTGGCTTGATGCACGCACGCGCGCTCCCTCTTTCTCGCAGATCGTTACACGAATCTATCTTTGTATGGTCTTGGATGATGCAAGTGAGGCACTTCTGTGCATATCGACTGCATTCGCTTCTCTTCTACAGGAAGTTGTTATTCTATCATTCAAGTATTTTCCCTATTCGTCCTTCTTCCACAACAACTCTATTCAATCTGTTGCCGATATCGGCTATCAAGTCGTTCCTACCGGCCACGAATTTACAGCTCGTACATGTTTCGATCCTTGAGAAACGCCTTTTAAAGAAGTATAGCACTGGAGTCAAGCGCAGAAATCCAGCTAATCCGCTGCTCCCGAGAAGGCTTGGATACACGGTCCAGCGACTGCCTTATATAAACCGCCTTCCACCACTCCATGGCGAGAATTTTCTCAAAATTACGCGCTATCTCGAATTCAATCGATGCAGGCAGGTATACGTGGCCAGAAATTAATCGGATAAACCTGAGAAATCGCATTCGTGCTCTTATCAAGTCCTTCATCTCTCTTATAAAAACACCATTACCGCCTCTCTCTGTGACGATGCCTTTCGATGTCCTTCAACGGATTTTTTAATTTATGATTACCGCGCTACCGCCAGATCCAGGACATAAAGTAGATCCATATACATATTTTTTTTTTTTTTTTTCATTTTCGCTTCCAATTTTGTAGAAATGATTCTCTTCAGCAGATCTACCACAAGCTCTTTCAGAGCTAAACTATATGCTAGCCACCACCAGCAGTCGTAACGGTTCTTTGCCTAGCACTGTCATTGCAGAAACTGCTCGTCAAACGTATGTTTAGATTTTTAGTTGGTGACTCTGCCTGACTGTGTATAGCTAATGTAAATTACATAGTCGCAAAACAGCTGCAAATGGAGTATGGGTATGCTGACCTCTTCTCAGCTTACATTTTGGCTGTGTTTCGCAAATCACAAACATTGTTTATCTCAAAGATAAGCTGCTTGGATGTGTGCATGCAAAGAGTGGTCGGCAGTGGTAGGAGATAAACAAAGATAAATCTCCGTTTTTCAATAAGATTGGTAAGATACCTGTTCTCCAAGCTTGAATACCGAGGTACAGACATTCTGCATCATGCTGTAGGTACAAGTCAGTACAGTGTACTTGTGTTTACCACTTTGAGACAAATATTGTTTATGAAGTCAGATAAATATTCCATGTAGATGAAAGCTAACAAGAAGATTGAAATACAATGTACATCACTTCGGAGCAGCAGAAAGCCAAGCGATGCAGTATAATTCAAGACAGGATACATAGTTTAAATATTCGATACAGTGATTTGTTGGCACCTGCGATCTGTTACGTTGTTTGAAAACGAGATGATTGCGCAATCTTGGGCACGCGTGTGCCAATCTGTGTTCGCGGGGCCTGAAATGCGTTGGATGCTGCTTTACCCAAAAGTTTAATAAAAATGAGAATACGCGTGTTGTCCCAGAGATGCATGAATGCAGGTACATACATAACTCGAAGAGATATACTGCATCTTTGCAGTGCAAGTAGCTTTTTAAAGTAGTATAGGATAGAAGAAGTAGCACTGAAGATGATATAGGAGAAGTTAAAGTGGAGCAGAAAGGTTGGACACGAAGCGTAGTATGGTGTCATTTTCGCAAACCCACCTTGAACGATTGTGCAATTTCTCATGAATATTTGCCACCCGCTTGCTTGAACACACGATCAATTGCGCACATACTATACGCCATTGTCGTCAGTGTGCGCCATCTTATAAAAGGCCAGACTGACACAATGGTCACTATCATTTCTATCTTGGTTCTCCACATCTCTCTCTCTTTTGAGCTTCTGATTGAGCACACATGTCAGACACCAAGAAACAAGACGCGTATCTCGATAGCAGCACCGTGCACAAAAAGGTGGATTCCTTCAGCTCTCTTGGAGATTCCGAGTCCGGTGACTCGACCATCATTGCCACTAAAGGCTACGACGAAGACCTCGAGTGGACCCGCGAGGAAGAAGCGCGCGTGATACGAATACTAGATATTCGACTCATGCCCCTCATACTTGTCATGTCCTTCGTTCTCAACATGGACCGTACTAATCTTTGTAAGTTCTGATTACTTTTTATTTTCTCTGCTCTTACCAACATTCCATGATAACAGCCAACGCCGTCTCGGACAACCTGGCGGCCGATTTGGGGTTTACCAATGACGATGTCAACAATACCATCATGGTGTATTCCATCATATTCACGATTGTCACACTTGTCGCCAACGTAATAGCCAAACGCATCGGACCCCATCGCTGGATTCCTATCCTCATGTCCTCGTGGGCTATCGTCACTTGGGCTCATGCTCTTATTCATGTAAGTGAAGTAGGATGTTCAGTGGATAACACCTAACACTATGTTGTTTGTCCAGAACTTTGGCGGATTTATCGCTGTACGTATGCTTATCGCGCTGACCGAAGCTGGCTTCATTCCGGCGTGTCTAGTCTACCTCACAGGCTGGTACAAATCTAACGAGCTTGCTACTCGTCTGGCCTGGTTCTGGGGCATCCAATCTCTTGCATCCGCTTTCTCGGGCGTTATCTCATTCGGTATCTTTCGTATGAGTGGCATTGCCAACCTCTATGGATGGAAGTGGCTCTTCCTTATCGATGGCTTGATGACCCATGTCGTGGGTTTCTTCGCATTGTAAGTTCAAACTTTGATATGAAGTAAGGAAGCTCACTATAGTTAAAGTTTCTACTTGCCTCGATCTCCCACAGAAACCAAGAGGTTTTTCACTGGAGACTGGTTCAAAAATGACGAGCGACTTACGAAAATTGCCGTGACACGCTTAATCAAGGATGACAAGGCGAAGACCGAACACCATCAATTTGTTGGTATCAAGGACATCAAGCTTTTTCTCAAGGATACCAAAGTGTGGATGCACCTGGTTGCCACCTTCGTGGCATACATGCCTATTACACCTATCCAAACTTACCTGCCGAGTATCATCCGAAGCGCCGGTTTCGAGACCACGACGGCAAACTTGCTGACTGCACCCTCATATATTGTCAATGGTATATTCTCAATTCTAATTGCGTGGAGCTCGGATCGATATGGTGATGTCGGCTTGCATATCGTGATCAGCGTAATCTGGCAGCTCGCGGGCTATATCGCTCTACGCGCACTGCCAGTAGGCACCGACCGTTGGAGCCTTTTTGCGGCGGCCATGGTGACGGCTGCTGCTCCTAGTTGGCATGGTATGCATATTGCCTGGATGTCGTCAAATGTGGCACCTTCAGGAAAGCGGGCGCTCGCTCTTGGCGCCATCATTGGCGCAGCCAACATCTGCAGTGTTCCCGGTGCCTACATTTATCAGACATACGATCTCCCACGCTATTTCACTGGTAACACCGTTAATGTCGCCCTTGATGTGGCTGCCCTTCTCCTTTTCACATCCATCCGTTTTCGATACATCCTTACCAACCGCTATCGTGAGCGCAAGTGGAACGCCATGACGGAACAAGAGCGCGAGACTTACCGCGCGACCACAATTGACCAGGGTAGTGATCGCCTCGATCATCGTTTCCGTATCTAAAACGCTTACTATCTATTGCATTTCTTACCCATCCTTACATTCCTTGTATTATATCATTCCTTGCCTTTCATTTCGTACTGTACACTAGATATGCTGTATTCACATTGTAACTACTTTACACATATAAAAACGCCACTCCAAAATGAGAGGAAGCCGCCAAGCGTTCTCATGGTTTTCTGTTTGACTCAATACACAAAGTCCTTTATGTAATAACCATCCATTAACCAGAAACGCCTCAGAAGAAATTGATGTTGGCATCACCCTCCGCAGGTGCGTCCAAGTCCACATAGGACTTGACTTGGCGCGGGTCGCGCGGCATGGGCTCGTCCAGGTCCATCCTAATATCATGAGTATACTGAGTACCACTATTACTTTGTAAGCTTACCCTGCACGACCTGCGCCACCACCAACAGTAGCTGCAGCAGCAAAGCGCTCGCCAGCAGCGCCACCTGCACGCCCACGGGGTCCGAGGTTTCCACTGAAGCCTATCCGGGGGATCTGATCGTACGGTGTACCCACTGCAGCGGCCTGCATGGCTGCCAAACCTGGTGGAGGTCGCATGTTACCATTGACACCCGGCATCATAAACGACGGGAATGGGAGACCGTTCGCATTCTGCTGCGACTGCTGAGGGCCACTTTGTATCAGGTGATTCGGGTCGCAGACATAATTATTGTAAAACCGGACTTCTTCCTTAATTTTATCCACCTGTTCTGGGTGCTTGGCACGAATATGTTTCTCGACGAATTCGAAGCCCTTGAAGGCCTTGGAGCATTCCAAAACCCGACACTTAAACTTGGCCTCGTGTTCCTTCTGGACATGGGCTTCAATGAAAGTGTCGATTTCCCTGCGAACGTTTGTTAACATAAATCCGATGCTTTTTCTGTGCAATCAGCTCACTTTTGTTCGCTTTTGCCACCCATTTTTTGCAACTCTGTGTCGTCCGGGGTATGCGTACGGAGGTGTATTTTTTGATCAAGAGTCCGCAACAATTGGTTGGCTAATGGATGTCACTTTCAGTTCGTTTGGTCACTTTAGTCTGCCTTCATCTTACCTGCACGTTCTGCTCGAGATGCCTGTTTGGAGTCTGTCTCCTCACTTCCTTTAGGCACCTTCCGTGCATGTGGGTCGGCGCAGCGGCGATTAAGATCCTCTGAAGAGTCGCATTCCATGCTGCAGTAGTAGCAGTACATATGCACTCGTCTTAAATAAGCAAGAACCATGTCCAACTCTTTCTTCAGCTCCCATTCATCGGGCTTTTCAGTTTCGGTATCTTTCTGCTTCGCAATGACTTCTTTAGCTCGATCTAGCACAGCTTCCAAAGCATTGACATCATCGCCAAGCTCCAGCTCCAGTGCCCGAGACAGCTCCTGGGCCTGGTTAAAGTCCTGCTGTAAACGTGCCCGACGACATGTAGTCTCAGGCGCCAATTTTGTGGGTCGCTGCTGATCGTGATCCTTTTTGTTGAGGGCAAGGTGGAAGGTAAAGTCGTCAATCTTTTGGTTATCCAGGGCTGTAAATGCCTTGCGCATGTCGGTGCCTTCTTTGAAGTGGATCCAACCAACACGATGAAACTTCTTCAAGGGGCTTGGTTCGGATAGCACAACGCTATCGAAACCTTCAACTCCTTGACACATCTGAAGATACGTGTTGTATAAGAATCATATATCGAGAATTGCTCCTTTTATCCATTACCTCAATTATTTTCTGTCGCGCGATCGTTGGCGGGACGGTTTTGATAACCAAGTGATTAACGAGTTCCTCTGCAGGCGCATCCGTGGAGTCGGCTGTGGCTTCTTGAGGCTCTTCTGTCGCTTCCTTGATATCTTCATCTTGCTTGTGGGATGACGCGTCGTACAAGACATCATCATATTTGCCGTCCTTGAGATCTTTCAAGAAGCTCTCGAGGAGCAGGCGTCGCCGGCGTTTGACATCGGCCGAACGTTCTTGTGAGAATGACGGATGATATTTCTCCTGGAACCACTGCTTGTCCTTGTTGGCCTCGAAAAATGCAGCAAGCTGTTTGGTAGTGACTTTTTCCTTGTATCGGCCGTAGCGTTTCTGGATCTCATCATCGTCAAAGTGACTTCGTGGGTGGGTGTGGCGAAGATACTCGGTGAACTGCTTGAAGGAGACGACGTAGTCCAATTGCTCAATGTCGACGGGCGGCATCCGGCCCATGTTCCAGCTGTTCCCGCCCATTATCGAGGGATTCATCATGTCTTACAGAACGAAGTCAGTCAGTCAGTTAGTCATAGTCAGGTGCCAAGAAGCTGCGCGTACCCATCACAGGATAACTATGGCCGCCGCTTCCAGAGCCAGAACCACCGCTAAATGAGTTGCTGTGTTCTGGCATAGAACTGTAACGTGGTGCTGGCGAGTAGCCATCGCGGTCATAATTTGGAATGTAGTGGTCACCGTCCCGGTAGTCGCCGTCTCTGAGATCCCGTTCATGCGACCCACGCGGCGGCATCGCTCGACTGTAGCCACCCGTTAATGACGCTCGACGTTTAATATGTCTACGGTCTAGAACAAAATGAACAACATTCTGATAACCTGTCGTCATATTTGGTTTACCATCCGGAGGGGTAACACTACGGCGGATGCGTTTCTTGCGATCATAACGATCTCCGTAGTCTTCGCCTGCTCTTCCATAATACCCTTGGTCACGATCGATGCTACGTTCTCGACGAAACTTTTCGCGGCCATGAGACCGTGGAGGGTAGTCCTCATCCGAAAAATCACGGCCATTATGTTCAGAGGCACTGTAAGGAGCCATTTCTTCACTATGTCTCACAGGAGACAACGGTTGCCGATCAGACATGGCGATAGAGTGTATTCTAGACAGCTAAGATTCAGCAGAGGGCGGGGTGGGGCTTTCGTTGGAGAAAATAGGGGGGTGTGGTGAGAGGGAACAACACTCGACACTCCACCCGCTCATGATGCCACCCGCTCAAATTCACTCAAAATCACAGCAACCACAGAAGCGGGAATTGCCTTTGTTTTCCGCCGCTTCGAACCACCCATCATATAATCTCATAATTCCAAAATACAGAGATGCATATATATGAATCATGACGCCTATGAAGCAGTGTCCACTCTGTACGCCTGACCGAGCTATTTTTTTAAGCTCTTGGGAGGTCAGGAGACGCAGATCCTTACACTTTCTCTTCTAGAACCGTCCGCCTTGTCCATATAACACACTGTATTATCATCATGTGCACCTTCTGATAGTAGCTAACTTTACTACTGTATGTGCATGATCGCGCGTAAATTAGTCAAAATCTCATGTGAGCAACTATAAAGACGTGAAGGGTCGCCCAGCCAGGAACACCAAAGACAGCTAGGTGGTCGACCAAGGAGACAGTGTAAGGAAGACACTGAAGGTGGGACAAATGTTCCATTTCATTGTGAAATGATCGCGGTCTTTAAATCGACCGTTCAGGATACAGAAGTAAACTGTGTGTGCCCATGACGCCCACTCACTGTCTTTGATCGGGGGTCACTCCAGAGAAAGAAGTTACCTGCCTTGCGGTGCAATCGGCAAATCAGACACATAAAGGGCCTTCACATTAAGGTTCATATCGCCAGGATCTCTTCGCCATGCGATCGCGTTACATGGCTAAACTCTGTCCTGAATCTTCTTTATAATAACTTGTATACAGTCCATTCCGTCCCCGTGCCTGTCGAGCACAAAGAATAAAAAAAAAAAAGATCCTGACTGGAATCTAAAAAAAAAAATTGTCATTGCATCGGCGATCCTAGCTCCTCGCCCGGGCCACCCTGGTATGGGCATTGGCAAAAAGAAAGCTGGAAAACCAGCGAGATGAGCTGATCGGGGTCTGGTTGTATAGACAGGCGGCAGGGTGACCCTTGTGAAGAATACGAGAGTACCCGACGCTCATCTAAGCCGTGTGTCTTAAAGTGCATTCCACCTTATAATTTGGTCGAATGTCTCCCTGAATATCACATAATACCATGCGCCCGTAATGCACACTAGCAGTGAGGGTGGCAGTCGCTCTAAGCGACCGTACTTATCTGAAAACCTAGAGCAAAGTACAGAAGGCACCTTGGGCATGACATACGAAACAGGTCTGATCGGAAGCAGACTCCGTTGCTTCCCTGTTATTGTCTTTTCGCGTGCGGCTAGGCCAACCTGTTATAGAGAGGTAGGCTCATTAGAAGCATTAATAAAGGTACCCAGCAACCTTTTTCAGAGCAGAAGAGAAACAAACAAGCTGTCTTCGGGTTACTCGACTTAGAAATACACCGGTGCATCGCATCGCACCTAAGTAAGTGCGGGCTCCTGACCTGTCTCGCCTCCATCTTCACCATCTAGCCTATCTTTCAGGCCTAGCAAATAAAAACACGCCATGTGTAACCTTTCTCCATACCTTAATTCGCATGTCTTACCTGCTCGGCTATTCGGTCGACAAAGAGCTCATCTAGTTTGTCAATGATGGCGTAAGAGGGGCGTGTCTCACAGAGAAAAAGAAAGAAAAGGAACACAAGAAAAAATTTTTCATGTCAAGATCATATTAACTAAAACAAACGAAATCAGTGATTTATGTGCCAAGGATATGCGTTGTGTATAGCGAATGTGTATCGTTTCGAGACTACAGCATTTTGATACTGAGATGCAAGAGACAAAAACATGTGCACGCGCTCTCTCTTTCGATCACAACAGTTTGGGTGGCTCCCTGCTATGTTACAGCTCCACGAAAACCAGCTGGAGCAAAGACGGAGGACCCGAGGGGGGCCCGGGGTTTGAGTGCGCGTATACGCCAAGCACGACAGGTTGGCTAAATGTGATGATGCATGTTTTATGCTTCGTCATGGGTCACCCTCGACGTGTTGCATGGTAATATCAGGGTACTGATTGGATGCTGTGAACCAGCCATGATGTATGTATGCAGGCGGTAAAATTATAATCACTGCTAGGCTGGTAAGCTGCGGAGGTATGCGAGGTCTCGGCCATTCGTCTGCTGCTGTCGCATGCGTTCTTTTTCTTTTTTTTTTTGACGGTGGTGGCGTCCGCAACGTGTTGGTCGCTTATTACTTATTATGATGGGTGCTCATCATGGCAGGTATTGGGTATATCCGAATATAGGTGTGTGCTCGTTACTATACATATTCAAGTAACGGGACCAGTGTATCCCCGCTGAGAGCATTGTGCCGCTTGCAAGGACCCTTTTATATTCTCCTGTCTTTTTTTTTTTATAAAAAAAAAGGGGGCTATAACAATCATGTAGGAGGTTTGCAAATATCTCTGTCTTCACGTTCCGAGGGTACCGGTAGGCGGATCACTGCTCCGGGTGGAACATAACAAAGGCACTTAGAGTCCAAAGAGGAGTAAGGAGGGAGTTTGAGCTCTGTGGCCGACGCGATCTGTCCATCGTCCGGATAGCAAACAAGAAAAAGATTAATTCACAACGCGCGGTCGTAACAATATCAGCACCTTCACGACTACCGGTTAGTGCACTAGGGAATTTTCAAGGTCCTCCTCTTTTCGTCATGTCTATATGTGTGTGTATGAGTTTCTTCCATATACAACTGAATGAAATAGGCATACTACTTTTGATTGTCTCTCGGAACATTGCCATGTTGGGTGAGGCCGATAGACGGATGAGGCAAGGGGGGAGGTCATGTGTGTATAGTGAGAGTGAGAGTGAGAGTGTTATGTGTGAGTGTGGGTGTGTAAAAGTCGCGGACGTCAGCGTAGCACATCGGCAAGAAGCCGAAGGTAAGGTGTAAAGGCGCGTGTGTTTGTGTATGAGGGGCGTAGCACAGGGTTAGTAGGTGATGCAGAGGGTTTCGGTAAGATCGGTAAAGGAACCCGGCGGGTGTTTTGGAGCTACCCTTTTTGGACAGGTATTGTCAAACATACGGAACGAGTGAAGCGATGGCGCCGATCTTTATCCTACCCCCCTTGAAAGTTACCCCCATTTACTCATTACACCACGCACACGCGCCAAAGGGGCGTTTCCAAACCAACCCTGCTCCTTACTACTCCGCAGATATATAAATCCTGACTTCGGTTGCCACCGCCGCCCCCGACCGTGTCTCTACTTTTTTTTTTCTTTTCCACTACTTCCACCGCGTTTCTTTTGTTTCCTCTTCCCTTCTTTCGCTTCATCCAATGGCTGTGGATTTCCTTTCAAGTGATATTGTATTCCCGTCAGATTCAAATGAACCCAAGCTATCTATGGGCATGACAAAGCTACCAGAGCCTGTGGACTGGGGCTTCCATGACTACTACAGCACAGCATGCGAGAAATCCTTCAATCCGCTACAGTCACTTACTGATCTTCGGAAGCTCGAACCGGTCACCGAAGATAAAGTGTCAACAAAGCAGCACCTCGTTGCACTACAAGAAAAGCTGACCCCACAACAACAGCAATCACTTGTCTTTGCCCTGTCCACCAAATCGCGTCCACTACCTCCCACCGTGCCAGAGCCCAATGATCCGCAGAAAGATCTGCGCGCTGCACTTCGTGGCGCACTCGAAGTAGTTGGCAATGATCTGCAGGACAATCATCTTTCACGGCTGAGTACACGACCAGTAGGCAAAAGCAAACAAAGCGATGACTGGACCTGGAAGGATGACCTACTTCACGGGTCGCTCGGCAACAACTTTTTCGGCGATGCTTCCAACGCGAATACGAGCTGGAGAAATGCCTTTGCAGAGGACGACTTTGATCTCAATTATGCCGACCATCGCATTCCCTCCCCCGCCTACCAGTCCATTAATGAAAACCCCGTGCTTCTCGACTCATCTGTCATTACGTCCCATATCAGCTCTTCTATTATTCACGAGAATGACTATGCTGCTCCGCCGGAGGAGCAAATGCCTCACATCCGACTGTCACCCCCGCCCCTTCCGGTTAATCCTAAACCGGCCCAAAAGAAGACCAAACAAGGCGTATGGCAAGGTGTCCTTTCCAAACTGAAGAAACCATTTCAAAATGCTCAAGATCCTCCACCGGAAGAGTCAGAGGTCCGGCCGCGTGCAAAACCCGTACCTCGCCTACGCTTCCGACGCTTCTTCCAAACAAACCAACGCTGAAACTATTTTGGCATTTCCTTTTTCTCTCTTTCTTTGTATATACCTTTATCTTTTTTTTTTCTCTCCTAGCCTATTCCTCCTCGATCCTCACCCCTTATTGTTGGATGTACATATGACAAGCCCTTTACATTGATACAAATGAGGCGCGCATGCGCGCAAAATTTCTGTCACTTCCTCTATCGCCACTCCAGACAAACCGCATCCAGACCTCATATTTTTTTTTTTTCCTCGTTCACTCAAGCTGGCTTGCTGCATCTTTCATCCACATCACCCAGACACATAAAATAGTTCCATTTAATGTCTATTCTATATACTATCCCAGTAAATCAAGGAAAAAAAGAAAACTGTTCTTTTTTTGTTCAAAATAAAAGCATCGAAATATACACATACAATTCCTATCGACGCGAATGAATTTGGATATATTACAAACCTGTTTTCTAGGCCGTGTCACACATAACCTATCCCTGTGTTGCACTACCACTGGTGATTATGATGAAATCTCTACAGCTCGTACACTCGTTGACCCCATTTCGGCTTTACGCTTCCGATGTTGTAGAAGGGCCGAAATGGTCAATACAACAATACAGAGACACGGGCATGCAAGGTGACACAATCACACTCCACGTCGGTCCCTCATATAACGGTACTGTCATGTAACCCCACAGGGCCTCCTTGTTACAGTAGGCTTCCGACGCTCCGATGATACCGCGTTATCGTTGTTTCAGTCACTGCTTTTTCAAAAGGTGTCCACAAGACAGGTAGTTTATCATCTTCGTCAGTGTCTGTGCGCTCAGGAGCAGAAGCACTGCAAGTCATGCGCACCACCTGAATTGGTTTCTTAGTTTCAAACTTGTTTCTCGTGGCTGGAAAAAGCAGCGAGCGACTTCAAAATCGTCGATATGTTGCAACTGTGTACAAACGGAAGTGTGTGTAAGCAAAGGTCTGTGCCCATCGAAATAATTGACTTTTTTGTTACGTTGGTCGGAATGTCCCTGCCGCTTCCCGTCCTTGGTCTTTGCACTTTCTCTCCTATTTCACATGTAACTATAATGACTGATGATTCCATTGTCATATGCATTTAAAACAAAGGTATTGATGAACGTCAAGTGTACATTATTTTGGTGATCATGATGGTGTAGCATACACTCATAATTTCCATCCTTTCACATTCAAAAGCCAAAGACGACAGCGCTGTAGCCATAGGTCATGAGGGGTATGCAAGTTTGTACAATGTGCTTCTACCCTTATCATATGCACATTGGTGCCTTCCCCCCCCCCCCAAGGTGGAACAACGGCGCAAGCTCATCATGGTGCCCACATGACGAGTTTGAGGCCATATCGAAAACTGTCTACGCATCTGTGTGACACCTCGTATGCATCCTTCCGCCTACCGCCCATTATTTCTCATCCATACCGTTAAGGATGCTAGTTACTGGCTCGGTCGTGACCGCTAATTCATAAGAAAAAGTCAAAGATGGTTTATTGGATATGGATGACTCAAATAGCGTGGGAAATAGAGTCTCTTGATATGAAGCAATATAATGGCACTTTCAGACAGCTCACTGATGCATCTTTGGATTGGCAATTCTTTAAAGCATCAAACCTCCAGAAACACGCACGCTAAGAGTACCCAAAGACAAAGAGTGATGACTGACACTAAGTGATAGTTGATGGAATGTCGTTGAACCCAATACAATTTTTTTAGCCTCGTAAGGAAATATAATAAGCATTGTAATGGTCAGAAAAGAGACAAGGATTATGGGAATCAGGCCGTGAAGTCTACAAACAACTGCTTGTACGGATCATCACCAGCCGGGGCATTGCGATCCGTTTCAAAGATTTCTGGGTATTTCTCAAAGTTGCTCGTGTCGCCAGGATGACGATAGTTCGGAACGATGGGCGCCTAATGTTATCGAAAAATGTAAGTTTTGACGTCTGTACGTGCGCCGACGTAGTGTCTAATCTGTGTAGATGCACATACCCGAACGGTCTTGTCCAGCAAACCTATCCAATCAACGCCTCTGAACCACTTGTGCCGTCTCACGTCCTCTGAGCCACCCTTAAGGTTGCCTAGCCGCTTGGTGAGGTCACCCACAAGGAGTCGTTTCAAGAGATCTTTGGCAAGAGGATCAAAGTGGGCAGGAAATTGGACCCTGCCAGCCAGAATCTTCTCGTAGATACCAAACGAGTTGTCGTCGAAGAAGGGCGGATATCTAGCAAAGCAAAGCTCATTGGTCACCTTGATACCCGATCCCACTCATGCGCACTAAACAACCTCTTTAGATGATGCTTACCCTGCCAGCATTTCAAAGATAAGGATACCGAGCGCCCACCAGTCGACGGCCTTGCCGTGACCTTTGCTCTGTATGATCTCGGGTGCAAGATACTCGGGTGTCCCGCACAATGTCCATGTCCTAATGGTAGAAATAGAGACTGAGTTATGGACCCGTGCAAAAAGGTCATCCTATCCGCTTACCGATCGACAATCTGTTTTGCAAAGCCAAAATCCGTCAAGCGGATATGACCCTGGTGATCAATCAACAGATTCTCAGGCTTCAAATCGCGATAAATGATGTTCTTTGAGTGGAGGTATTCGATGGCCAGCACGATCTCCGATGCGTAGAAACGGGTCATGTCGTTTGTGAAGCGACCAGCTCTCCGTAAATGCGAGAACAACTCGCCGCCTACCACATATTCAAGGAGCATGTACAAATTGGTGTCGTCTTGAAATGTGCAGAACCTATTCATCGCACGTGAATAAAAAGGACAGCATTAGAAAGGCTCACTTACAAGTCCACAATGAATGGAAATCGCACTGAGGCCAAAATTTGCTTCTCCCACATAAGATGCTGGACTTGTTTCAATCGCACGACCTCGGACTTCTTGAGAACCTTCATCGCATAAAATTTGTGCGTGGTTTTGAACTTTGTGAGATACACACGACCAAACGTGCCTGTGCCAAGAGTGTCGAGCAGCTCAAAGTCAAGCAAGCCGAAGGAAGGCCGTTTGACATAGACAGGTGGTCGGGTGTGATAATAGTGCAGGCGAGCCTGCTGCTGCTGCTGCTGCTGCTGTTGTTGTTGTTGTTGTTGTTGTTGCTGCTGCTGCTGTTGCTGCTGCTGTATTGAGTTATTGCTGCTGGCGAGCGGGTGGTTCGGAGGGAATTGCGAGGGAGGATCAGTGTTCGAACGTTTGAACGGCGGCGCGGATTGCAGGCGGATGGTGGAGGAGGGCGACGAAGGCGGCCGAAAGTAGAAGGCGGGTTTCGTGTTGCCGTCGTTGGAATGGGAGAGAGTGCTATTGTTGCTGGCTAGGAACGGCGGTAAAGAGTGCTGATGCTGCGGAGGAGGAGGCCGTCCTGCAAAGCTCGTTATAGGCCTTGATTGTTGCTCATCGTCATATTCTGTGATGCGCTCCATGGTCACTGCTACGACAACTACTACTAACTACAACACTATAGTGATATAGCCACTGCTGTCGCTACTGGTTTCTGTATAGGGTCTTCACTCGAGCGAGCTGCAAAAGTAGTGAATGAGCGGGTGGTTGTCCGTATGTCTCTGTGTTGGTGACCCAGTACGGCCAATGGCAACAGAGAAGTAAGTAAAGACAGAGGTTTCTGTAACGGGCAAGTGCGTGTGCAAAAGGGGAGTTTCGGGTGAGCATACGTTTGGTTTGTTATATATATGTATACACATATTTGGGGGAGGGGAAGGGGATGGATGGAACGGTACTGTAGGGTGGGCGTGAATAAGAAAGTCAGAAATACGGATACCTTATTGTATGACGCCGAGCAGCCTTCGTGTGTCTCGAGGCAGCGATACAGTAGTAAAGAGAAAAGGCAGAAAACCGAGGGTGGCCCTCTTTCCTGTGGTTGAAAAGAAAACGGGCTACACTGGAGGTTCGAGCCAAAGGACACGCGCAACCAATTCATTTTGGTAACAACGTCGCACAGCCCGCATCCTTTTCTCCTAACGTGTCATATACGTTTATATATGGCTACCAATCAGTCATTTGGCTCTTAATCCCTTATTGTTCATGTCCCATGTACACTGTATAATCGTTCTCTACCGACATGCAGGCAACGATCCTGTCTTTTAGTATAGCCGGTCGATACGAAAAATATTTCGTCCTCTTTTGTTTCCCATTTGTCTCAATGGTGGCAATTATTATAATTCACCCTTTGCACAACCACATTTACAGTACACACAGCATACGCCAGTCGCCTTACATACATGTCACTTTTCTTCCTTGTGCTTTAATGGCTGAAAACGGCAAGATTGTTGCCAAAACCTGCTCGTAGCATCAGCGATCGACGGCTATTTCTGTCACGTTATGCATCCCAGTGACCATCGTATGGTTACTTTCTTATACATATCCTTTCGGGGTTCAAGTGAGAATGGTAACATCATACCATTATTTCCATGCTGTATCCATTACTTATGCAACAGACTCGGTGCGCTTGCCCGAGCCACTGGATCGAGAACGCCTGTGCGTCATGCAGAAGACCTCGCCTTTTTTTTTATTTCTTTTCCTCAGACAACTTTATTGCTCTTATCTTGTCTACGAACTAAAGCATCTGCTAGATATCTCTGTACTGAAGGGGACATGAGTAAAATATCAGCGATAGTAAGATGTGGCGCACGCTCCAGTAAATTTTGTACACCTTGCACTGTGCCGTTAATGCGTACTCCGATCTTCAACTGCCTCAGCTCGGAACGAGCCACTATGCATAGCAAACGATCATCCGTAAAGCTCAGTCCGCCGGTTATATCGAGGACTTGCAGAAGCGTACAGCATCTCAGCAACAAATCAAGCGCATCACAGTCCATTTCGGGGAGGTCGCAAACCTTAAGTACACGCAGCCGAGGAAGATCAAATCCACGACCCACTTGGCGATACTCGGCGAGAACCACTCGCCACGCCGGACATCGGCGCATATCTAATTCTTGTAGAGTGTCTGCGCAATTGTGTAGGAAGGTGTACAGCGCGGGTGCCTGCACTGACTCGTTGCCGACCATACTCAGCATCCGCAATCCTACTTTCCTGTCGTCATAACCGTAATCAGTTGTAACCGCCGCAACGGCATCAGCATCAGCTGTTCTAGTGATAGAAGCACAGTCTGGCTCATAAGATGCTGCCGTTTTGTGTTTGATGAGGGTGCAGCAAGAAGAGGAGTAGTGAAATACTTGAAGGGGGAGCTGATAACGCTGCATGGCCCGCTGCAACTCACCGATGCTGTCGTTCCGGTCTGTACGCCATGGCCGATGCCAGAAAGACGAGGTGCGCTCCTGGTCAGCCATGAACAAATACCGGAGATGTCGACAGTATGGGAGTATCGTGTCCAGGCGCACTGGTCGGAGGAGCACGAGGGTTTGCATAGGTAGTGCAGTGACGATGCTATAGCCTGACCCTGACATGATAAGTATATTGTCGTCCATTGCTCCGTCCGTGCAAAAGTACTGCAAACACCGGCAGTGTCGCTGGATAGCGCGCAACATTTCACCCAGGGTAAGCCGCATGCCTTCCAGCTTCAGAGACGTAAGATGGGCTCCGAGATGGGCCAATAGTCTGTTCAAGTCGTGGGTCGTGCACAGAACAACATGAAGGTCTAAAGTGAATGCGAAAGAATGAATGCGCTAAGGGGAGTAATTCTTTGATACAATCTCACCTTGATTGCCACATCTTTGCCGACTTACCTAACGAGGTGACTTGTTTCCATTGCTGCTGTAGGAGCCAGTCCGTCAATCCAACCATGGCAAACGTCTTGACTTCGACGTTGTGCACATGTTCTGCGCAAGCATGGGACAAGAAATCGAGGTTGCTGACGAGCATCCGCCTGTGAGTGAGCTGCCTACGATAAACAATGCTGACGTGATGCCAAAGTCTAGGGAGCCCGAGCACGTAATATCGCCATCGCCGACTAACGCCTGTAGCCACAGCAAGCTCCTCAAAGGGTATGTAACTGAAAATGACATCGCACACATCAGTTGGCAGATTTAATACATCCTTCCGCAAACGACGCAGAACACCGTCCACCCGATGATAGTATAGCGTCAACAACGGATAGTCATAATCATCTGGAGGCACGTTGGCAAGCGCAGCCTTGTACGTTTCGCGTAGTTCCCAGCAGTTGGAACCATGGTGCTTCTGTAAAAGCTGACCGCGCAAAAGGTAGCCTCGAGCTTCAAACGGTATCAGCTCAATCAGGCATTGGGCATCTTGATAGGCCCGCTCGTATTCGCCCTGATCAAAGAGCGCTTTCGCGCGATCCGCAAGAGCGTCCGCGAGCATATCGCCATTGTTGGTTACGCGTGCCATATCCACATAGTCGTCCAAGCTGTTCATGTCCGCATAGGGCTTTGGGACCCTGATTGATAATATAAGGGATTCCGGCATGTTCAAAGGCGCAACGACATGGTCTATGAGAAAAAGAGAGGCGAGAAAAAGCAGTGAAGTGAGACCAAAAGGAGGTTCAGAAAGGGATGCTGGCTTATCATGTCTCCGTATCACCCGCACACCTGGGGGGGGGTTTGGGGGTCTCGTGACACCCTCGTCGACCTTGATAAATAATAACAGAACTATTAGTTGCATTTTGCTCTTTACTACGTTCAGAGAAAAATGTGCGTCTGCTCCTCTTATCCGGGGTCTCTGACAACCTGCTTCTCTATAGAAGCTTAGGAGAGTACGTACGTCAGCCATCCATTTCTTTTCATTTTTCCTAGCACTCATCAGCCTTTGTGCATCTAACATGGAGTATATGCAATGTTGGAGATCTTACTAAATTGCTTTCCACCTGCTCCAATTTCAGTGATCTAGAGCGCAGCCAAACTGACATATATACAGGGGATACTATACCATGTGCTGCAGAGGAAAAGGTGGGTGTTTGCAAGGAAGTCGCTGTATTGAACCGGAGCGCTAAACACCGAAAGAACCGTGCGACAAGGGCATGACGGTCGTACAGGCACATGGCCGAGGTTGTGCGAATGGGTAGCTTGGTTTTCACACCTGTCATCCATCTTTTCGGGACTCTATTTGCTTGCTATATGATAGAAAAAATTGGATATACGAGAAGTGTAGATACGCCCTTTTCCTGAGCATGATTCTATGGTGAGAATGTTCACGTTATTATTTCCACGGGAGTTTCCAGGTCGGACGCCAACGTTTTTTTTTGGGTAGCGGAGTTGATCACAGATGCGGTGCAGTTCCAAGGAACCAGCAACGACGGCAGCGGCGTACCGAAGCGAACAACAAACCAAACAAAATGGATCTTGGCGATAGACGCCCTGCCGAGCATTTACCTCACAAGAGGATATGTAGAAATTTGAAAATAGGGGTTCGTTTGAAACGCGCCAGAATAGCAGCTCAGGCGTGGCTTGAAGTCAATCAACTCTGGTGTAACCTTGGGAAGCTTTAGCATTTGTGCATTTTCCTTCTCTTTTTTCTCATTTTTTTCTCTCCTTCTTCTTCACACTTCCTTTCGTTTTTCCCTCCACTGTCCTCACCTTACCTTTCCTTTCTGTCTCGTGCTGGCTCACGAACACCTTATCCAAAAGCGCCCTTAAACTCCTGTCCATAAATTTCAATCCTCACACTCATATCAGAACCCCTCCCCGCACCCCCAAAAAAAAAGCAAAAAATGATTACCAAACACGCTGAAGCCACTCCCACTCGCAAGCGAACGCACCTCAAGCCCGCGCAACTCGAAGTGCTTCAAGACACCTTTAGCAAAAACCCACTGCCGGATTCATCCATTCGTGCCCGTATCGCAAAGCGACTCGGCGTCACCGAACGTACGGTGCAGATCTGGTTTCAAAACCGTAGAGCCAAAGCCCGCAAAATGGAGGCGCTTTCACAGTCTCTTGAGAGCCCTTCCATCGCTTGGGAGCGTCCTGTCGCTCCACCCCGTTATCAGCCCACCTTCCGTACCATGATGACACCCGAATGTTTTGATAACGCACATGCGACTCCGGCAGCCGCGGCTGTGGCCACACCGGCAGAGCAGCAACAGACCCAACAGTCCGTCCAACACCAACAGGAACACCAACAACAGCGCCGTCGACCACGATCGTCCTCAAAACCTGAGCCTAAAGTGTCTACTATCCAAGCGGCTCCCTCGATGGCAACCACAACCCGCGCAAAGTCCGAAGAGATCTCCCCTCAAGGTATAGTAAAAAAAGAAATAGGCTGAGACACAAAATTTATACGCACGCATGACCTAGCAGACCTCACAGTGGTCCATCTTCCCGTTGACTTTCTCCGCATTGGCACATGGACTCGTTTCGCTCAGACCCCGGCTTCTTCGACCACCTGGGATTTGCAATGCACAGCCGATGCGGTGGAGCGCCACTTGACCTGGCTCGTCCAGGCCGATCCTCTTCACCAGTATCGCATCCAAGTCCCGGTTGAGTCCATTTTGCAGCTGCGCTTCCAGTCGGACCACCTTGAAGTTCATCTCCAGGCAGATAGCTGCCTTTCCTTTGCCATGCTGGATCATGGCAACTGGGTCCGTTGTGGAGACTTCACAGAGGATCGCCAAGCATCGTTTGAGACCGTACACATCTTGCAGGGACAATTGCTTCGGAACGCACTTGTCCAGCTCACCCTTCTTCTCCCGGAACTTGCCACCAAGACTATCTTTATCCAGGACCCTCCTTTTCTGACTCGCAATATGACCTTATCGCCCAGCATGACCCCCGAGCCTTACAACATGGACCAACTTGTCGCCCTACAACCGCAACCATCGCAGCAGTTGCAAGCCGCTCTTGTGCCTGAGCAGCAGCAGCTCAAATGGTCGGACCCGGCTGGTCTGTACTATCCATTTGTTCAGCCCACCGTGGCTGACCCAGTGGCTGCCTGGCAACAGCAGCCCATGATGTATATGGAAGCTTACGGCTTCATGTGATTATAGCTTGTCTGTCTTTATTGTCCTGTGAATATAAACTCCCTCCCCCGCATTCCCCCCCATTGATTGTGCTGGTCGTGTAACTTTGATTTTTCGTGCCTTCTTAGCATGTCAGGCTCAGATCCTGTTGCTCCTCTTGCTGCACTCGTCTCAGAAATCCAAAATGGGCTTCGACCCCGCCTTTATAAGGCTCGTCTTGTGCTGAGAACCACAGCATGTCAATGCCGTATGTGCGCGCTCCGCACACCGCCATCTGCAGGTACCGCTGCTGGTTCGTGAGAGATGCTTCCGCTGCCCCGTGTGCGGGACCAGCGGACGGCCAGCCTGTCTCTGAAATGCGAACGGGCTTCTTCGTACTTAATCGCTTCACAGCCTCTTCATAATGGTCCAACAAGGTTTCCCAGGCCTGTTCGATCGATACGCTCTCCCAATATGGAAAGACATTGCTACACGAGGGAAAATATGGTTTCAATTAGCATGCTGCATAAGCTTTTTTTCTTTCTGTCTCAGTTGATTTCATTTCCCCCAACTTGCATCATCACGAAGTCGATGTGGTCCAGTACTGCAGCGGAAAAGTGGTCATACGTGTCAGCTGTCGTCACAGCTACTGAAGGTGGCAACACTGCACGCGCTCTGTCCAACGCAGTCACCAACTGGTCTGGAGTGACGTCGTTGCGGTAGAGGACCTCGGAACCGACAACGACGCCATCTATATGATCCCATGTTTCTTGCGTATCGACAAGTTTCTGTAGTGCCGCCATCTCGGTCTCGAATGTTTTTGGGTTTTCATCCATCCACATACCAAGATACAGCCTCATGCCTAGTTGCTTGGTACCTTGCATTGCAAGAGCGCCTGCAATATAAGTACAGTGAAGGAGCATATGCGGACAAAGAAGAAAACTCAGTGAGATTAAGTGCAAAACTTTAAGCGTGCGAGAATACTGGATATGATGGAAGTACCTTGATCGCACACAGAGAGTCCATAAATGCGTATACGATTGGTGTACGATCTCAAGGCGCTAAAATCGTTTTTCATAGAGTCATAGGAAGGGCAGGCATAATAGTCAACGCCGTAATCTATGCCATAGAATGTATCTTGACACAATACTGCGCAGGGAAGCACGCACAGAAAAAATATAAAGATCATATTTTTTACAGAATCTATAGAAAGGATATGGTTTATATAAGGCGATCAAAAAGAAGAATGTAGACAAAGGAGAAGGGGAAGGCGAGGGATGATGGATAAAAGGCATATTTGAGCTTCCTGTCAATTTAACTATGCAAGAAGAGAGTGGTCATGGGTGCTTCAGACGCAGACTCCGAGCAATTCCTTAACCACTCTCCAAAAACACGAGTGACAACACCTTCAACGTGGTGTTCATCTACCTTCTCCAAGAACCGAAATGTGACTTTGAGCGACTTTTCGTGGGGTATGATTAAGCATGTGTTGAACAAGTAAACGCCGCCTCCACCAGTAGGTACACACGCAACGGTCAGGATGTCGCGGTTGGTTGCGTCATCTTCTTTGTCAATGGTGAACTGGGGGTCTTGCAGAAAATGCTTGTCAATATTGACTGTGGCGGACTGGAAACCTGCCTTGGATAGGTGGATGGCCACGCAGTTGTCGATGAGTGTCACGCTGCAATCTGGGTGCGCAAATGCGTGCTCGCCGAAACTGACGGATAAAGTGGGTAAGGGTATACCACGGGGTGGGTTAGTGGGCGCGGGCATCACAATCGCGGCAGGAATGACAGGTGGGACGAGATCGGAAGGTATCAGACCAGGTGGTAGAGGCATAAAGGTGATGGGTCCCTGAGGTGTCATAATGGATTGGCTCGCCCCAGGTGGGAGTACTACTTGTTGCTGCTGCAATAACTGGGCAGCGACCTGTCCAATGTTAGGCTGCTTGGACATATTTGTGGTATTGTTGTTATTGCTGCTATTATTGCTGGCTTGGCCAGAGGGTCGTTTGACGATCTTCCGCGTCATTTTCTGTTTGTGGTTCTCTCCCTCCTTGGGTTGTATAGTGACCACTTCTACCTCAGGCTCATTTGACTTGGCGTGTTCTCGGCGTTCTCGCTCAAGTTGCTTTTCCTCATCCCACGAAATTACGGGTGCGTCCACGAGGATCTTGCCCTGTTTCCATAGGTTGCCACATCCGTTGCAGAGCGTGCCATGACCTGCAGGTCCAGACTGCCACATGGCTGTCTGTCGCGTCGTACAATACGCACAGCGGCGGAATCCATCGTCTTTAGTAGTGGATGCTCGACTTTTGACGACAGCTGCCAGATAAGATGAGCACCAGACGCCACCGGTTGGATCCTCATAAACGTTACCTTCAGGACCAGCCTGTTCTTTTCGCGGTCGCTTTCCCAAACGGATCGCGTTGGCGAGTTCATTTCGTTTCTTTTCGGCAAGAACGGGTCCTGATATCATTTCAGGCACGGTGTAGGCACTCTGCGCCATAGCCTACGTATACACTGTCAGTGACAACTTTCTCACCATTAGGCGTACTTACAGCAATAGCCGGCTCGTCGCTTGAGAGCTGCAGGTAGTGCCGCTTAGCTGGTTTCTTCATCTGTAGCCTGTTAGAAGTCATGTACTTTTCAAGTGCCATCGTGAGTACCTTTTTTGTCATGGCTGCGCGCACGGCGTTTTGATCATAAACCATGTGCTGAAGCTCATATAATAAAGTTTCGTCTACTGCGAAAAGACGCATCGTAGCTGGCGAATACGTTACATCGTCGTTCACATCTGCGTTGCTTTCCTGCTGTGATGGTACCCGACTGTGCGGCTTGTTTGCGTACTCTTGCACCATGGGAATATTGGACTCTGCTCCCCAACGGCTGATTTTCTCTTGCGCTGTCAAGTTGAAATCGGATGCTTTGGAAGGATCCAAGGGCAGCAGAAACGAAGCTAACACCTGAATACGAGTCAGTCGACCAGTTTTCTCCGGACAAAGTCGGATGCAGGGTACCTCGGATGAGTCGGGAATAGCTTCGAGTATCGCCTCTTTGGGAAACAAGAACAATTCGCCAGGATTCTCTTTAAATTCAAACACGATGTCGGTAAATGTCAAGGTGGCCTCAGCGGCCTCGTCGTTCGTCTCGTTCTCCTTCAGGACTTGGGCTGCCTTGGCAATGTCAACCCAAGACTCGGATCGTCGTGCTGTGTAGAATATTGTCCCGGAAAAATGGTGTCCACCGATTGCAATGGGGTACACGCCTAAAGAGATCAAGTTTTTGGCCTTTCGTCGCGACGAAGGCTGTTTGCGCCCTGCCTTTTCCTCGTTGCGAAACTTTGTAAAGACCGATTTCGTCCAATTCAGACGTGATTGTAGTAGTGAGAATAAGAGTGTGGACGATCTGGAGTAGAACGGTGAATGGCGCGATCATGGGGTACTCGTTCAAAGACTTTTGTACTTCTTATGATTGTCAATGGCCGGTGAATCAGGTGCTGGTTTCGTGTCCTCCACCGGTAGTTTGAAAGTGCGAATGTCGTTTTCTGTTTTCTCAAGTCGTCTTTTGGTTGCCATGTCAAAAAAAAAAAAAGCAAAGTTATAAAAGTTATAGAGCGCGACGTATGTGTCAAATATCTCTATTTGCGTTTTTTGACTTCTGTAGGCGGCAAACGCGTCGATATATCAACGTCTGACTGTGCTATATTTACCTGGCATGAACATCCCAACAGAAGATACACAAAGCCTTCCAGGCAAAGCAACTCTCAAATCCTTCTGTACGAAGTATTTATATATTTTACAACACCATCGACTGATAATGAAGGAGATGGTGAGCGTGACACTCATCATTCTGTTTGCTTCGCCGAGTGGCAGACATTGTGCTGATGCAACTTTAACGCCGGCTTTGATGAGTATCTCTTTAAGCAGTGTGTGCAGACGTAAATATTGAGCTGAAACAATATCAAATTAGCACTGTCTTTGTCTGGTATTGCCTGGACTTACAGGATTATGAAATCGCCGCTTGTGCTCTTTCACCATTAATGGACAAGCTTTGACGGCAAAGCACATGTCACAGGTTACCTATGAATATCGTCAGCCGAAGTATATTCCAGCATGACAAGTGCATACCAAACTCTCGGGGTGGAACTTCCTGAAATGACAGCTGTAACTTAGCTTGTCTACAAAGGTTCCGGCGCAGCCCTCAGCTTCGCACTTTATTTCTGTGTTCTACAGAAAATATGAGCACCACGTACGTATCGTTCACATCTCAACGCAACAAACCTGCTTCGGTAAATGCTTGTTTCTTACATGGGTCCACAGGTTGTAATGATACTTAAACTCTTTGCCGCAATCGGGAAAAGCGCAAACGTTTTCCTTGTCCTTTTATGGCGCACATTAGTAGTTATTCTCTTTCTTCATACCTCTTTACTACCTTGTGCGGCGGCTTGTGTGCCAAAAACACATGATCTATTTGTAGATCTCTTGACTTGAAAGATCTGTTGCAGCCGATATAAGGGCACATGATAGGAGCCTTGGGATACAGATAGAAGATACTTTTGAGCGACTCAGGTTGAAATTTGACGAGCTTTCTTATTACCTGACCGCTGTCATATTCACCGTGGACCTCGTTGTAATGACTGGTAAGTTGGTGCTTGACTTCAAACTTCGCTCCACAATTCTCCTGCGCACACCTCCAAGGATACTGACAAGATCGCAGACACCTTAGAATGATTTTCTATGAAAGTGGAAGGCGTCCTTCGCATACCTTCATATTTGCGTGCAACTGCCCGTGTTGCAGCCACTGACTGACGTTGTGGCACACCACGTTGCAATCATCAAGATAGTCACACTTGGCTGGAAATGTCTGGACGAGTGGTATACTTGTTGAGCTACATACGATGTCATCATTCGAAGAGTACCTTGTGGACTAGCATGTGTCGTTTGCGTACACTTCCATTTATGAGCGTCTGCGCGCAAACAGGACATTTAACGGTAAACGACTAGTCGTAATACACATCAGTATGAGTTGATAACATCTGTGTATTGTATCACCAATGGATGCATTATACCTGTTTATAGCTGATATCGGCAATCTGTCCGTTGATAATGACGCGGGATTCACAATTACGCCAATAGCGGAGTAGCAGGTAGTTCTTTATGCATTCGGGTTTTTTGGCAGACGCACGCATGTAGTCAACGAACGATTGAAGGTCAAAGTCGTTTATACTGTGAAGACCTGTTTTGCTATAGCCGACATAGCAGAGCAAAGCATTTAGCATATAAAGGTTCAATGGGTAAGTATCTCTATTGAGTGTCTGTCAGTGAAGGTGTTTGCAACGCTGCACAGATCTTACTGGGCCACGACACGAGCAACGGGATCGTCAATACATTTGCCAACGTATTCGACAAAAGAGAGCTTCCTTTGCGGCAGGTCATTGGTGCTGATGACTTCGTACGAGGCGCGTTCTATAACCGCGAGGTTTCCATGGATGGGTATCTTGTATTTACGTAGTAGAGACATGCCGTGTCGGAAGGCTGCCTTGTTTCCAGCCGTTGACCCGACCACCAACACGTACTGCCTGGTGTAACGGGGCGGTTGCCGAATACTTACGCGGTACCCCAAGACGTTCGCCTTCTTCTGGACCCAGAGGAGGAAATCATTGTCGCGGTGTCGAACTTGCCATGATGTAAAGCGCACAAGCACTCGGCCGGGAGCACCCCCGAACTGATAGATCAGGTAACCATTCGAGCTAAGGAGACCAAGGAAGAAAAGATGGAACCACGTCGAGTAGGGCTCTTGATCGACGTTTGGAAAGAAGCTCTGCAATCGATGATGATCCGAGTAACTTGTTGTCGTCACCGGCAGAGCGGGGCTGAATATGGAGGCGCTAGTCTTATCTTCTGTAAAGCGACAGTAGGTGTTTCCTTGGTATCCACCTCGATATTTGGGTATGCTGTTTTTGTTCACCGTAAATCTGATACAATCGTTTAAGCCAAGCTCCTTCGTGTTTCTTCCACAACGTACTCCAGATTTGGTTGCGATATGCCACATCGTTCGAACAGATGGTGGAGAAAAGGGAAATTCCCGAGTGTTATGTCCTTGCGTTCGCCGTATTCGCCGTTGTTGACCACTCCACGACTAGTGTAGAAGCCCGTCATGTAATATCGTAGCGGATCATTTTCCTCGAAGTGCAAAACATGTGAGCTAACTGTTGCCGAGGAAGATGGCTTTCCAGCGGATTTCTTCGCGCCTCTCTTCACTTTGGCTGGCTTTGTCTCATCACACACTCGCGTCTTCACTGACATTTTTCAGTCCAGTATCTTTTGTATCGTCTTTGCTGAGAAAGAAGAGGCTCGAAGGCAAATAAAAATCCGCAAGTTTAAACCCGCCATTTTGCGTTACGACGCGGAGTCCACAGAAAAAAAAAAACCGGAAAGACTGTAATCCCCATGCATATCACCGCACAGATGACAGAGAACATAAGAGGATTCATAACTCAGGTATACGATGCGGTTATTAGCTCTCGAGGGTACTTGAGAATACTACGAATCCCATGATGTCGTGTTTCTTTTATTGATAGAATTTTAACCGAAACGGCAAACACATCTAGGGAATTGACAGATAAATGAAAAACTTGCTCCCGGGAGCCCTTGCTCGGCCTCAATTCCGTTTCTTCTGATAGCGCAAGTTTGCAGCAGAGTGCGCCATTACTCTGCATAATTCGCATGTCTGCAAATAATGATCCTGGTCAAAGTAGGTTAAAAGAGAAAATCGCACGTTGTCGTACTATGCTGCGTGTTGATCTCTTATCTTCAGACCGCTGTGCTTTGCCGGTCATGTTGCTGCGAGCCGAGCAGCTTTTATGTTCTTCTTCGCATACCACATTCGTCGGCCAAATAATCTTGTCTCATGAGTATCCCAGTCATTTGTGTATTTTTCTGTTCACCATAAGGTATGTATGCTCCTCTAAACGCTATCCGCTAATGTATATTTGATTCCTCTATTAAGAGAACTGCTAACATAAGTAATCTCGACTAAGTACCATCTTCCTTGGCTTTTTTTTAAAAAATTTTTTTTTTCATAACCTGTTTCTCGCTTTGTTGCATGGAATACGTCCCGGAAGGCGGCCAGGTAATTGCCGTGTATGTTCGCGCACACACCATCATTTACCAGATTTAAGCAGGAAATGCATATCTGAGAGCATATCGGCGAACAAAGACAGCAGCAAAAAAATTTATTTAATAAATTTTATCCACGGATCTGATGAAGAAACCACAGTATTCAACAACATTTGTCTTTTTTTGTTTCCAGCAGAACTTACCATTGTATAGGCGCGAAGCCAAATGGTGGGCAGTGAGATGTTTTAGTCTGTTGAGAGGCGCAATGTGAACGGATTAATAAACAGGGGTTTGGCAATGTTATTTGTTTCACTTACCCGAAAAAAAAAAAGAGGAGAGGCGTAAGCGGGAAGACAGAAGAGGGCGCAGACGGAGAAGAAGACAAGAGAAGAGAGAGGCGCAGGGCAGCAAGCTATGTTTATATAGAATGAAGGTTAAAGATGTTCATAATGATGTGCTTTTGACGCGACGACTTACTATGGTGCACACCGGTGCATGGACGAGCGACCAGTGGCAGAGGGATTTGCTGAGAACTCATTCTGTCCGTATAAATCTTGTTAGCTTATGCTTCTCGTCATGAGCTTTGTATAGCTGTACTCACTCCGGAAGACTTGGAAGAGAACAAAGGAAAAGAAGAAAAAAAGTAGACGTGGGAGAAAAACAGTCGTCTTTTAATGAGACATATTCTTATCGATGGACTTTCATGCGATAACATGAAGCGCGTCTGCCAATGGGAAAAAGAACGCAGGAAAAAAAGACTTTGATGAAGATTGACGTCAGGTACCGTTCGCGTTTCAGAGAATTCATTGGCCTACTATGCTATCAAATGGTTCACGTTTATCGATGGGAAAGAAAGACAGTCTGAAAGGGTGCTGATGCCATAGGTGTTTCGCAGGAACGGTGTCAGATAGCAAGAATTTTATCTGCGTTCTCTATATCCTGATAGACGAAATCCGCAAATTCAAGCGAGAAAGATTTGGTACTCTCACTTTTTGATAGCAGGAAAAGAGGCAGTTGTCAAGCAAGACATTGGTTGCGTATTGATCTCCCATTAAAAATCAGAGATAGTAAGCTACACGATCCGATAGTAGGACGATAGAATCTTTCCCTGGGTGGGCAGGATTCGCGTGTGGGGTTAAGTTACTGGACGTGATTATTCTATGCACGGCTGTGAAACTCGCTTCGCTTCGTCCAAGAGTGACAGTTCGATTGCGTTTAACAGCATACACTTGATGTCCGAGTCATTATTACTGCTCCCGAAGCTGGTGAAGGCTTCGCAATGTATGTGGTGCATTGTATGCTAATGGTAAATAAGTATTTGATGAAACCATTATATCTATATCTTTAATCTAAAAACGTCGGTGTCAAATTCATTATCTCGTATGTATTAGGCTGGGAATAGCACCTGCCGAGATCAGTGACACCATGGCATCCAATCGACATTCTAACACACGTGGAGACAACATGGAAGGCAATACTAGAAAACGTTGAGATTGATCAGAACAAAAGAAACCTTTTTAATTAAATGCACTTCATTGTATAACCCGAAGAACTCCCGAATGCTGAAACACTCACTACACATCAATAACCATTGCGGTGGACCGTCGACGCACCGACCTATATCTGTAGGTCGCGCTCTTATCAATGTGGCAAACTTACAATGGCTAATACGGCAAGCTAGGCTCGATTACGCGCTCTCAGGAGCCAGATGTCTGATCTATATTTGATAGTCTGCTTTTCATACGGGGCAATACAGTATTTCAGGGGTACATGTTCTGGACACTGTATGCAATCAGTTAAATCATTTCGCGCGACAGTTCCTGTGACTATGTGAGCTTTGAAGCGCGCATCGTATGGAACGAGGATCCGATGGACACTATGGTACACCTGCGAATTCGCGACTATACTATAGGTCGACTTGACCACGGAGGGGCCATGGTGAAATTGAAATAGTACCTTTACCTGTAGTCGAGAATATTTTGGAGCTTTGCAATCCGTTATTGTATCCGGACCGCTGGCTGCGAATCGGCGAAGTCCTCCTCAACACCCCCCTCCACCCCCACCTCCTCTGCTTCTCCAGCAAACGTGGTTGACACGATCTGCTCTACAACTGACTCTTTATCCGATATTTCTGCAAGGTCGTGCTCGTGTGAGGGACTGTAATCGATGCCCATTCTTGAAGAGCACCTGTGTATATGATAATCAGGTTTTCATCGGTAGAACTTTCCACCTTATAACCAGTCTGTTGCTCGTTAGTGTCGTCACGGCTCTCATCGTTATTTTTTCAACAAGACGGTATGAGTGAAGCAGTTGCGAATAATGGTCAACGCTACAATTGGCTTTACAATCACTTTCCAGCATAGTCTGGCAACCAACTAATCCACTTTGTATAAGTTGTCTAGTTGGCCGTTTCGAAACCGCATCCCCGCAAACTCGATGTGTAGCAGGACCTATTAGAACATAGCATCCGCTAGTGAATATTTTACTCGTCTACTAATGTGGAATTGAAATCAGTAAACATAGTTGTGATGCGTGCTAGGCTGTTAATAATTCGATCCGTCGGCTGCAGTTTGCTGTCGTCTTCTGAGTCGTGCATGGGACAGGGCACTGTAAATCAGCAGCAGGCAATTTCTAGAATCCAGGCAAGTTCCTGTATATTTCGTCTGATTTATGCTTTTTGATCTGCCGAGCGTACAACTTGTCTGCGCGGCTTCTGACATGTATTAGCATCCTCGCATGTACGCATGATTGACCTGCAGTGAGAGAGATGGTGATAATGGTGTCATTTGAAGCTCAGACATCTATTTTGAGTTCTCAACTGAATGTGAATCCTGTATCGTGTGCACGAGTGCGTTCTTTTCATAGACATGCAGGAGTTATCCCAAGCACATCTAGTGTATGTAGCTTCAGCATACGTCTGCACATAGCAAGAAAAAAGGCGTAGGTCAAATATCGGTCATTTCATCTAGATCTTGTTGCAAGCATGCTCCGAGCCAAGAAAAGCTAGCTGTAGTGCACATTTTTTACATAGCATGTGAGCATCAAGCATGGCGCTGCATAACATGCCTCTTCAACTGCATATTTTCTTCATATTGGTCCTCTGTAATAGTATGCACTCAGTTTAGCAAAAGAGACGTTTCAGGAAACATTGTATGGCCCAATGAGCTACACTGACGAGTATTACGTTCCATAGCAAGTCGCATTCTATAAGCAATCAACACTTCGCTCCCACCTTTCCAACCCGCATCCCCGCGCAGTTATACTCCCGAAAGACGAGGCTTTGACGTGCGCAGCAATGCACCGCGCGCGTCCCCAGGATTTATTCTCTTTTCAGTAAAAATCAATGGGCGTACAAACCAAAACACTCTGAACTGCGCCAAAACCTTCTTTTTCTTGTCTCTGTCGATCCCTGTTTCATGTCGATCCAGTTTCCTTTCCCATATTCGGCTATTCAGGCTTGCAGTAGCTGGCAATCAGAGAAGTGCGCTATCATCCGTTTATGGCGACGAAGCTTATATTGTTTTTTTTTTTTCTGTGTTCCGTGCCGTCCGCTTCTTCAGGCGCCCAGTGATGTCTTGCTGTTCTTCCAGGCTAGCTTCTTGACTTCTCTACATCACAGGGGTGGGCAATTAGGATGCGATTGATTCAACAGACAGATGTTCATACTACTAGCGCTATTTTAGGAAATGCAGTGCGTTGCAGATGTGAGAACGATGCAGTGCTATTTCAAGCACCCAACTGTCGTGACCTTCCTTTTGCAGTGCGCACAAATACAAACAGAGTAAGGGCTGTCAAATATATTTTGGATACGCATCATGTCGACTGCAGGGCGAATAATACCAAAGCGCGGTTAGTTCAGAAAATTCTTATCGTTGGTTATACTTCCACATGGAAGGTTCGACCACTTTAAAAAGAAATCTGCGAACCCTCATGGTGTCGTTTCATTGTAAGATACTGATGGCTTGCTAAATATGTAATCTGACCTCCTTGCTAAACCCCTTGTCTTCATCGTCATATGCACATACGTATCCAGATCAATGTGAAGGTGAGCTAGTCTAACAGCATCCTGTCTCCCCCTCCACCTAATATCGTGTAGTACTCGCCCTGATTCGGTAATACACTGGGTTACAGATGCTTTCCGTATTTTACGCTTAAATCCGTTGAAAGTTCTTAACATCCAAAATAATCAAAATATGAAAGTCCTCATGCAAAAGATGCACGCTACACGCCAGTTTCAATACTTGCCAATTCTTAGACCGGCCCACTTCAATCAGCTGTGCAAAAAAGAATTAAGAAAAAAGCGAAAAGAAAAAAAAACGGTCAAATGCCATCACATTCCAGAAAGCGAGAAAGCCCAATCTTGCGATAGTGCGTAACGCGTGAGCGATGGGTGCCAATTGTCCCATTAGGTAGGAATTATCTGTTCAGTGTCTTCTTTTTTCGTGACGGGATAACTTCCATGCGAAAGGATGTTTCCGTGCATTGTTCCAACGTGCATAGTAGATGCACGTAAGCCAACATCTGACTTTCCTTTTATTTCTTCGCGAGGAATTGACCAGTGCACCTTGCATAGTTTTAGAGCAACAGCATGGAGGAGCTATTTAGCATTATATCATCATATAAATGGCATTTGGCACGTCTGATTTCGGAATGAACTGCATATCCGCTTTCTTTTCGTGCTTCACGGTGTGTCATCACTATCTTCCTCTGCGGTTTGTGCGTATGACACGATGACGACAACAATAGATAAATATCCAAAGCAGGATGATGATCTACATGAGAACGCAAGAGCGAGTGGCTTACTTTTTCGTTTCAAGGAGTATGAAGTGATGGGAGGGGAAGGGCAAGAAAAAAAGGGGGGAACCGCAACCATATACTGTTGCGCCTTATAGTCATTTTGCGGCAGAATGAAGCCATCGCAAAGACGATAAGCGCTATCAGAAATAAACAGCCATGGCTGGAATAAAATGAAGCTTCGACGGTTTCACCGCGGGATGTATGGGCCGGGAAATGGTCCGAGCAAAGTTCGCGCGCCCATGAATCCGAGCGCTGTGTATAGAAATTGGCGTGGTGTCAAGTGCTACGGCTAAGCCCCTTTTGATTGGACCAAAAACGTACCCAACTCAAAAATTTGCGCCGCCCGCATATACACACATACGCATATGGACACAACGCGCACCCGCAAGCACGCAAGCACCACACATAACACAAGGACACATACACATATATAAAGATAGACCGGGCCGATTGGCTTCACCCCTTCCACAAACTGCGCAGATTTCATCGTTTCTTTTATTCACTTTTGCCCTTTCCACCCGATTCCTCCTTTTCTCTTCTTTCTCGTACACCGTCTCAGTTCATTTTTCTTCTTTGTTCATACGATACTCTTATATGCTGAAACGCAAATCGTCAAAGATAAGATGTACAGCGACTTCTTCCACTTCCGATCCAGCCATAGGCCGTTTTTCGTGGACACGGCGGTTATCGCAGCTGTATCGTCGTGCCAAAACAAAGAATGACGCCGGCAGCTATTGCAGCAGCTTTCCATCGTCCCGCCAACCTTCCAGTCTCTTCTCCGAAGAGCAGTTCAGCCATACGTCATCGCCACCGCCTTCGAGCGTCAGCATGAAGCTCGCCCAACGGTCCTCGGAAAGCGTGCTCGTGCAGCCGCAGGATGGTCCGCTCGTCATTCCTCCGTACAGTCCGACATACTGCAAACCCAACGAATTCCCTTACTCCAACTTTTATATGAAATTACCTGACGGCCGATGGATGCTGAGATATCGGGATGGCAACCGGGAGATTCTGGGAACCGAGATACTCGAAGACTGGATGATATGAGGAGAAGAAAAGAACAAACGAGTACGTAAAAACTGATGCGTCCATAGCATGATACCCCCTCTCCTTTCTCTGTCTTTGTTTTTTATGAATACGCCCCTCACTGCCCCTTCACCTTCCATGACCGATGTAAACTTGACCTTCTACTTACACTGTAAATCTATATTACGGATTTGCCCCTCACAGCGAATAATATAATAAATGTCCCGTGTATGTATTATGTATTTCTACTGCAAGTCCAAATATAGGAGCTAGTGCCGTTGACAGGGACTTGTCATCCAGGACAAGTTGCACAGAAAGAAGATGCGAGAATAGGGGCGCGTCCTCTTAAGAGCATCTGTAGCATGAATCTATGTATCGCACCGTTCGGTTCTATCCAGAGATCAAGGAGGTGAGAGAAGCACGCATGTCCAGTATATGTCTTTCGGAGATTGAGGAGTGTGAGAGACCGATCTCCTTTCATGCAAGAAGAAAAAGAAAGAAAGAATAAGGCCGTCGGAAAGAGAGACAGACAAATGTTTCGCAGCTCTTTACTCACGAAGTATAGGGAAAAGAAAAGAGAGAGAAATGAAGTAAATGAAAGGGACATGATGCGATGGGGAAGGAGAAAGGGTTTCTAATCGTATACACACGCACAAACACACGCACAAAAAGAAGAGAGAAGAGAGAAGAGAGAAATTATGATACGCACACACACACACACACACACACACACATAAAACACATGCACACCAGAGATACAAAGGGCAGACACGCAAGGCACCCTCCATGCACATGGCGTATACAATGGGAAAAAACATGTATAGAGTTACTCGATGGGTTTCCGGGCGCACAGGGCCCATAATTTCATATGCCAGTTGTAAAGGGTGCATTCTTGAATGTATCGGTCGATGGCAGCACTGTACTCGTCCGGGTTTTTTAAGAGTCGATGGGCCAAAAAGGGCTTGAGTGAGTGCATCGCGGCCTTCCAGGACCAGAGCATTTCGCCTGCGATGGGGTCACCGTCTTTGCCTACTCCTACGGTGAGCACCGTGCCTCTCTAGCTCTCCTTCTTTCCTTCCTTTGACTTACCAAACTGGAATGTACGGGTTTGTTGGTGTATATCATGGAAATGAGCGTCCTCGAGGAGCTGATGGAGTTTGGATGCAATCGCGATATCTTGGCCTCGGTCCTGCATGGCTTTATGCACTGCATAATAAGAATGATTGCATAGCCATTGTTGGTCAGAAAAGCAGAAGACAGAGCGCAGAGAGTAGCTGACTTACGGGTAGTGAGAACGGCATCGATCAATGGGGATTGGCCCCCTTCCTAAAGTTTCGGGTAAGACAAACCATGTGCCATGGATAGACAAAAAAGAAAGAATACGGACCGTGAAATCAGATTCCATCAACTGGACAAGTCCGCCTGGCTTAAGGACCCGACGGATCTCGACCAAGATGGCGGGCCATTCCGAGGCGCGTAACGCAACGATGAGTTGTCGCATATGTACAAAGTCGAACGTGTTGTCGTCGTAAGGTAAGCCGTCCAGGAGGTTATGTTGCTGGAACGTCACGTTTTCAGGTCGGATGGTGGTCGGGAACATGTCGGCCATGTCCAGGCCCGTCACATGCGCATCGGGATGCTCAATCGCCATTTCCTATAGCAAGAAAAAGAGAACGAGTCAGACATAACGAGAACCATCGTCGGTAACAAGGTCAAAGACGCGTGACGATCAATCGAATTGTGGGAGAAGGGGAATAAAAAAAGTAGGGATGTTGGCATATGCAGGTCAAGAGAATCAGTTCCTTATTTACCATGACCCAGGAACCAGATCCGCATCCAATATCAAGTATGTTGGCGTTCGCTGGAAGGGAGGATTCGACCTGCGGCAAGATGTTACTAAGAAATGTAACTGAGCGTACTGTGTCTCAAGTGTTTTATGTATCCCGTTGAGGTGGACATCGGTTGCAAGTCGAAAAGCTGGTGTATGTGTCGTACCTGGAGAAAAGGGCCTTAATTGCAAAGTGCTCCTGTTACAATTTCATAGTGTGTGGGTTAGTTGCCAAGAGTCGGTTCGATCCAATGGAACATACCGAATTTAACCGGTCCTGTTCGTCCTCATCGCGTGGTAGACAGTATGAACTAGACTCGATATTGTGATATACACGACCATCGATCGCGACCGTTGGTGTTGATGCGGTCTGAGTCGTCGTCGATATGGGCGGACTCATATTTTCTGTTGTGTGAGCAGCATTAAGATGCTGCTGTTGCTTGGATGGTTTTCCACCCATCAAGTTCAGAAGAGAAAAAGAATGAAGAAGAGAGAGAAGAAAAGGGAAGAAAAGAAGGAAGAGAGGAGAAAGTGAGAATAACCAAAGTGGAGAAGAAGGAAGGGAAAAAAATAAATACAAGAAAATACGTTCAAAATAAAAAAGGGTGATAGGCCAAAAAAAAAAAAAAAAGGTCTTGTGGCACGTTGCGCGACATGCTCAATTGACACAATTGCTCAAGACACATAATCCAAAAAAAAAAAGAAGGTGGCAGGTTTGTAAAAGCGGTTCTGTCTGAGCTGACTTGAATTGACCTTATTGCTGCTGTGCTGCTGTGCTGCTGTGCTGCTGTGCTGCTGTGCTGCTGCTGTTGACACCAAACCCCGTTCTTGCTTTTATCTCTTTCGCTACGTGCATGTGCTTTATATTTCATTGTCTACTTTATAGTACGATACATACGCTTTGAAAATACTCACGCGACATAAATATATGTCTGCGTGATACAAAGTGCCATTCACACAGTTGCACATATGCCCATACTTTGTATCTCGCTCCCATCGACGGGTCCGTGCGATCCATTTTGTTTTGTAAACTATGATAATAATAATAGAAGAAATACTATCCCCGCTTCAGTCCGCTCTTTCTCTTCCTAAAATGTGGTCTTCTTTAAACTGCAAAACAGAATCATTTTTAAAAGCCGCCCTACTTTTTGGCAAAACCAACTCTACTCCAAGCTGTACGTGTCTGTACTGATTCTGATGATGACGAATGATGGTATGCTCATGCTTTATTGCTTCTTTGTTTTGCTGTTGCTGTTGTTACTGTCGCCTTTTTTGCCCTTGCCCTTGTTGTGCTTTTTGTCCTGTTTCGCCTTGGATTCTAACACAGCAGATATGTTAGTACTGTCTCTGGCGTCCAAAAAATGAAAACACTATCGTACCTTGAATCAGCGCCTCATCCGCTTCATCATTGAACCCAATCAACTCTTCCTCAGGATCTTCCGTCTTCTTGCCCTTCTTCTTTTGCTTGGAGTCGCTGTCATCTTTGTTGGTCGTATGCTTGTTGCTGATCTTTTTGAATTTGGCGACAAAGAAACCATCCATGTTGTTAGTATGGGGGTAGAATCGGCGTGTGAGTTTCAAGCTTGGATGGAACTGGTTGCCACGGTATCTGTTGACATATATTAGTCTAGTGTCGTGTCCTTGTGTTCTTTTTTTTTTTCCAAAGCACTTACGAAGTAAATCCTTCTCGTCCAAAGTCCAGACCGGTAGACACAAGTTTGATATTGTCTCGCTTTTTCAGTGCGTAATTTACAACCGCCTCGTTTTCATCCACCGTTACTGAACATGTCGAATATACAATGTAGCCACCTGTGGTTGATTTCGCATCCACCGAGTCGATTGCACTGAGAATCAACTGCTTTTGGAGGAATGGAATATCCACAAAGTCTTTCTCCGTCTACATAAAATTATACCATGAATATCAACTCCTCCTGTTTTTCGACCTGTACGACATACCTTATTCACTTTGATGCTCGCATCCTTGGATATGACGCCTGTGCCTGAGCATGGCGCATCGAGCAAGACGCGGTCGAAGCCACCGATGACCTTGGGGAACTGACGACCATCATAGTTACACACGACAGCATTCTTGACGCCCATGCGGTGAATGTTGGCGGACAGACCCTTCAAACGGTCCTTGTTTGCATCGTTGGCGAACACCATGCCCGTGTTCTTCTGCAGAGCAGCAATATACGTGGTCTTACCGCCGGGAGCAGCAGCCATATCGAGCACACGCTCGTTTTCTTGGGGTGCGAGGGCCATCACTGGCAAGAACGAGGATGCCGCCTGGAGCATATAATGACCGGCCAGGTACTCGGACGTCGCACCAATGGGGACCTGCGCATCAAAGATCTGCAGACCCACCTTGCTCCACTTGCCAATGGGGTCCAGGTTGACACCCTTGCCAATCAGCGCTTCGGCGAGATCGCGACGGCGGGTGCGCAGTGTGTTGGTACGGATCGTCACTGGACGCGGCACCTCGTTGGCTTCGAAGAACTCAATGGCTTCCGAAACTGGGAACAAATGGAACAGCTTCTCGGCCAAAAAGTACGAATAACCGTAATAGTGTGAGATATCCTTGATCAGACGATCGACGTAGTCTTGTCGGGATCTAACCAGACCAGTAAATAAACTATTCCCTCCGACTTTGCTTTCGACTTACTTGGTGGGGTCGCGGAGTGTCTTAAAATTGTTGAGAATGTTGACTACTTCCTGGATACGCTGGTTGACAGCTGTGACATCTGCCACGGCCTCTTCCTCGTCCTCGGGGAGCTTGTAGTGTTCGACTTCCTCCATCAAGTTCGTCTGCAGCGCAGCATCACGCAACTCGGCTTCAGCCAACGCAGCGTCACGTGCCTTCCGTGCCTCGATCTTGCGCGACTTGCGCTCGTCCAGGCCCTCGAATTCGGCCAACTCGTCCTCATCCATATCGCTGTCATCCTCCTCTTCGTCATCGTCTTCCATGGCACCCAAACCCTCATCGTCGTCATCCGAGCCACCCAAGAAATCAACGTCGGCCTTGGGAAATACCGGCTCGCCGTCCGAATCGAGCACGTCGGCATCAAACTCGTCATTGTCGTCTTCTTCTGAGGCAGGCTCGGCATTGTCCCACAGATCGTCACCGTCGTCGGCTCCCTCAAGGAAAGGAGCGCCCTCTTCCTCAGACTCGGACTCGGGCTCGACCGCCTTTTGCGGCTTCTTGTTCTTTGCGACGACCTTTTGCTTCTTGGGCTGCACGATCTGTTCCTCGGCAACACGCTTCCGCTTGGCCTCAGGCTGCTTTTTGTTGCTGCGGTTGTTCTTCTTCTTTTGAGGTTTGTTTTGTTCGAGCGGCTGCGGTGGCTTCTGCTTATTGCGTGCTTTGTAACCCATGGTCGATCGATCAAGAAAGAGAGTTTGAGGGGCAATAATTATTTGACAAGCTCAGCAGGAAATGCACACTATCCGAATTCCCTGCAGGAAACCGAGTCACGCTCCTTGGCTTAGCTTTCAAACCCAAGGACCGTGCGTGCCTCCACAGTATGTGATACAACGATAGTAGGATGGATCGGTTCATGGCAAAGTATGTCCTTTTTGTTTTGTTTCATCAGCACTGCACCTAACTAGAGAAACAAAGGGTGTGATAGTAGTATTCAGACTGTAAGAACAAAGACTTCCTCGGCCGACTAGGTCATTCGACTCACGAGTCGCGTCGTGCCAAAATTACGCGGCTTAATGGGCAGTTGGTCTGCCAATCGAACGCATTCCCACGCAATCTTTATCCAGACGAAATAGAACACGTGCATATCAACAGAAACACAAAACAATGGCAATAGGTGCCTGGATTCTACACCCATTTCTAGTGAGACAAAAGAGTGAGGCCATGTCACATAATTACGACGCCTCCACCAGCTGCAACTTTCGCCTGCCAAATGGCGAAGAATTGGATGGTTATTAACAAACTTCCCATGGAGTCCAGCAAACAGCACGTAGTAACGTTATCATTACACCTAATTTACGTATCTGACGGTTAACGCTTCTGTCCTGTTGTTTGAAAACCATGCAGGCAAAATGCAATTTGCCACGTCAAAACTCGTTTCTTGTCATGCAGAACGAAAACTTTGCATTCGTACGTAAACAACGTAAAACTCGCACATGTACGCTTAGTATATGGGTGTATTGCAACAGGGGTTATGTTAAGGGGGGGATGTTCGTCCATGCACCTTGTCAGGTCTGTGACCAAGGGAACCTGCAATGTCGAGTAGCCAGCAGCTGTTGAGCCGAGAGGAAGTCCATGGGGGTACGATAGCGTGTTCACTTTGTTTTCTTGCACGCGCATCCATCGTCTCGCTTTCCTCGTTCTTTTCCCTCGTTTTTTTTTTTTTTTTTTTTTTTTACCTCCCGTATGTTTACATCTCTGGCTACATGGTGCGGATCTGGATAGGAAGTACGCTTTGTGTTTCCGGTGTGTTTTGAGATACCTGCATCAATAACGTAACGACGACCTATTGTTTACAGCAATACGCACACATACTCACGTACATACATCAGCGCCCTAAAGTGTAACCTCTGTCATATATAAATATCCAGCCATTTCTTGTTCCCCACCTATCTCAGACATATCTCTCTCGCTTTTTACTTCCTTCTTTTCGTTTTACATAGCTTATTACCCTTATTCTACTGATTGGCCAGCATGGACGTGGATTCTTTTCTCGAAGACAACAATGTGCGCTTGACCTGGATCGCGTTTTTTACACTCTGGGTACTCTGGGGCCTGGTTTACTTTGTGCGCCACGTCTGGGCAGATACCGCGGCCGAGAAACCTGCTCCGGCTTCCCAGGACCCCGAGGCAGGGGGTAAGGCAAAGTGGAAGCCCCAGGGCGGTTTTGGTGTAAGTTCATAAATCAATGGAGGAGCATTCTGTATATTGATCCTGCTCTATGTATGTACTTCTTTTAGGGACGTATTGCCAACGCGCACCGTGTCCTCTTTGAAAACACGTTGCTCCTGCTCGGTGTTTTGGTCCTCAACACGTTCGGTGGCGGTTCCACGCGTGCAGTCATGATTCTGACCTGGATGTAAGTCGTACCTTACTCTGTCCTTTCAAGGGATATTAATCGCCAGACAGCTACTTTGCTCTTACAGTCATCGTGGCATTTAGCGAGATTGGTTATGACCACCGTTTTGTCCGCTTTGTGTACAGCGCGGCTTTCTTTGGTATCACTCTCGCCATCGGTGGCCTCGCCTTCCGTCAGGGCTGGAAGCAGTCTAATTAATACATACTCTCCAACCTTCGAAACACACCCATTCACACACAGTATCATGTGCATGTGAAGGCCCTTATTGCGCGCCTTGCGCAAGGGTACACCCCCCTCTTCTCTATATGTAAGGCAGTAGTATCCGCCTTTTATTTTTTATTCTTTTCTACAATGTAATCCAACCACTGTGTGCTTTTAATTATGGCTGTAATACTGCTGGTAGTACTGCTGCTGTTGCTGCTGTTGCTGTTGCTGATTGTTCCATGCGTCGACTCCCGGTACGCCTGTGGCTCCGGCTGCAGCGGCTGCCACGCCGGCCGCACCCACAGCGGCAGGCGAGGATCGATTACCACCTTCGGCGGCCCCGTTCATGTCGTAGCCGGGGACCCAATTTTGTTGTTGTGCACCCACACCCGCCGCCGCCGCCGCTGCTGCTGCCGGTGGTGGTATTGGTGCGGGTGCAAAACCAGGAGCGGCTGAGGGCGGATAGCTATACGCATAAGGATCGTACGCGGGTATGTTGGTGTTGCTATTGTTTGTGTTGCGATCCTTGCCCCATGACAACCGCACGGGTCTGCCTCCAATCATGTATCCTTGCAGCGTGAAAATTGCGGAGGCCGCGTTCGCATGTGTGTCCATCCTAATTAGCCTGTTAGTACGGCAGCAAGCCGGTGGGGGTGGGGAAGGGTAACATACTTAACAAACGCAAAGCCGCGATCAGGCTGCATGCGAATTTCGGTGACATAGCCATACTGGTGAAAATAAGGTGCAATCTCTTGTCCTAATATTTGTTTATGATCGTGTCAAATGAGCACGAACGGTACTAGCAGCACTATTGACAATAGCAGCAATAAAGATCAGGCACTTACGCGTTATGCCATGTGGCAAATTGCCAATGTACACCGTGGTGTGGTAAGGTGAAGTTTGTGCAAAGATCTGCTCATAGGACATACCGCCCGGTAACACTGCAGCAGTATCGACGTGAGCTGTGCGGCTCACTCCTTCCATGATGACTTACTGTATTGGTTGGGCATGATGACTGGTGCGGAAGGGGCCATATTGGCACTTGCGTTCTTTTGATTCGCCCAGTTGCAGCGGATCGCTCTTGATCCGAGCCACTCGCCGTTCATCGTGGCTATGGCTTGCTCGGCGTCTGCACGGTCTCGGAAGGCGACAAAACCGAACCCTCTGGATTTCCCTGTGGATTGGTCCCACATAACTCGTGCCTCACTGTTTAAAGGTCTGTTTAGCAAGGGCGCTCGTGGAGGGTGAGCGAACTGAACGACACTTACGAAAGCGTTCGGAAAGGCGTAAATGCGTTAGCCAAAATGGTGTCTGTCACTTCTGGACTCAGGTCACCGACAAAGATATGAAAGTGGCCGGTTGTGTCTTCCTTTTGTGCAGATCCCTGAGCGGCCCAGTTGACGCGAATTTCCTGAGTGAAAAGATCTATGTCAATGGAACGATTACATATTCTTTGTGTTCTTCCTCACTTGTCCAAAAACGGAGCGTCCGTTCATTGCCTGCAGGGCTTGCTCTGCTGCTGAGTGCTCATTGAACTCGACAAACCCATAATTAAGTCCTCCGTGGCTATACTGTAATAAGAATAAAGAGTAAGAGATCGTGATTAGTCTGTGTTTTCACATTATTTTGTGGATATGCTTTTTGAGCCCGATCACGGATAGAAAAACAGAGAAAGAGAAAAATAAAGAGACAGAAAGTGCCAACCTTTCCACGACGTGTGGCAGGCCCATGCGCATATCTTCTTTTTTGATCCAACCATAGACACCGTTTTTAAGCTTTTTTTTTTTTTCTTCTCTTTTTACTTTTTTTGCTTCTTGGGCTTATGGTGTGGTTTTCTCTTTCACGTGCCGTTTCTTGTTGTTAACGATGCAGAGAGCAAGCAGGGCTCGTTTCTTTGTGGCGATATTGTGTGTATGTGTGTGGTTTGGATTACTTACGTTGCGATCGCGTATAATCTTGACGTTTCCAACGGGGGCGATGACGGCAAAGATCGTCTTCAAGACATCGTCCGTAACACGAGGATCGAGATTGCCAACGTAAAGTGCTTTGCAGCCACCGTTCGCTGCTTGAGCCATCGTTTCTATATGTATATATATGAAGGAATATATATGTATGGGACTGGAGAGTCGACAAAAGAAGAGAGAAAGAGGTAGAGCAAGAGGAAGGAAGTGAAGACTGGTCGGGTCGTGCTTTCCAAGTCCGTCGCGCTCTGATGTAACTCGCTCAACAGATTTTTTGCTGCTCCTTTCTTTTCGCTCTCCCTCAGGGAAGCCCCCATCACCGATTTCACTAGTAGACGTTCTCCTTTCTAGATAAAATTGCTATTTCATATAGTACTATCTTACAATCTATGCTTGATGAGCTGCGGCGTTTTCGGTAAAGAGGGGGAGCCTTTGCCCAAGTGACGCAACCGTTAAGCTACAGCACATTGTACCATGCATAGAATCACATATGTATATGATATAGATATATATTTGAATGTAGCTAGACACAAAAGACAGCACGAGAATACCATTAATATCAGGATAAAATATGAGAAAAGATGTAGCCTGTCCGTTTTTTTTGTGGGAAAGGAATGGGTTGAATTTGAAGCTCCACGTGCGAGGGGTGGAAAAAGAGCAAGTGGAGTTGTATAGAGTCCCATGATAGCGACCAGTACCAAAGGTGTGGAGGCAGATGCTACGCAGACAGTAGCCGCGCCCTATTGACACTGATAGAATGAGCATAAGCTATAGTGCAATGCGGCATAGTATAAATAGTGGATAGTATCGAGGATCGGGCATCCAGGGGATAAAGTGGGAGCTGACAGGGTTGGGTAGCAATGACTGTCAGCTATGGTAACAAGCCACCGACCCCGGCCGGCCAAAGATCCCGCCACCACCGACGGACTGGCTGTCTTTACTTGACAAGCCAGTGCTACCACTTGAGCCGTAGACACCTCTCACCCAATGTCAGCGTTTCGAGTAGGACGGGCCCGTGCTGGCATACGCGCCGGTAGCTATATCTTTAGACCTACTCTGCACCCTCACCGTCCCGCTGCTCTCGCCTCTTGTAAGCGCATTTACACCCCTGGCTTATGAAATGTTGTCCCCTTTGCTTATACGACCCGACTTTACTAGCGATAACCCGGCATCTGACCACCCAGTCCGAGACAAAACCCGCAAACGACCTGCCATGGGAAGGAAGCGTAAAGCCGAGCCGAACCACGTCGTCATCCAACTCGACCGCCGACCTCGAGAAAGCCATACGAGACGCTCTCCACCAACCCAAAGCCTTCGATGACAAGTCCCTCCTCCTCAGCAAACTATGGTCGGTAGACGAAGCTGAATTGCAGAAGAGCAATTCGCTGTGGAACTCTGCTTTCGAACTTGGCTTCCAGCAGTCCAAATTCCATCACAAGGACGATCTAAAGACGGTGATTCGCGTGTTCGAGAAAACGTTCAACGTATCCCAAGTTCAGGACAAGGAATTGCTGGAATCCCTGGTCAAGGTAAGAGAGGAAGCCTGGTTAGTTTAGCTGGTGGTTATTGATCGATGGGCCATCCCTGTCTGCAGAGTTATGGTATTTTAAACAAGGACCTTTCTGCTCTGCGGAACCGCCTCTCGCCTGCGATGGCCGAGGCACTCAACGAACGGTTCGTTCTGTCCTATGCTGAATGCCGCCAGACCGCTAAGGCAGACGCACTGCTTGCATCCATTTCAAATCCTTCTCCCGAGTTTTGGATCAAACTCGCCCGCGTCTACGCTCGCAATGGCAATATTTCGCGCGTGAACACCTATCTCGATCTCAGCGGTCAGCCCCGTCTCGACAGCGATAGCATCCACGTCGAGTTATCCACCTATCGCAACGTGTTGCGGAACCTTGCCCGTGAGGCCATGACACTCGACGGCTTTGCCGGATTTCCACGCCGTTGCCACAACCCCAAGCTCATGGAGTCTGTCCTGGCTGCCTGGGATGGCCTCGTCGCACGCATGCGTGAGGCGAACCAGACCCCTGACCTGGCCCAGTGCAACATCATGATGCAGATGCTCGTCGAAGCAAACCGTGTCAGCCCGACCCGCTTCCCCATCGAAAAAGCCGAAACGTTCCTCAACGAAAGCATGCCATCCTACGGCGTGCATCCCGACGACACGACGTACAACACGCTTTTGCAAGGCTACGCGACCTGCCAGCAGTTCAACGACACCACCCACAACGTCCGCCTAGACCGCGCCATTGCCCTCGTCGGCGAGATGCAACACCGTGCCGATCTAGACTCCAACTCTCCCGATATCTACACAGCCCTCTTCCGTGCTTGCATCCCGCACGCTCCGAACTACTATCCCTATGACTACTTTTACCTCGGCAGTGCGGTGCGTCTTGGCCCAGGCTTGAAGGACGCCCAGCTCGACAAGCGCTTCTATGCCATTGAGCGCACCATGCTCCAGGTCGCCAAACTGCCGTACAACATGTCCTCTTTCCAGGCCGTCGTCGTATGTCTCGGCGCAGCCGGCAAATACCATGATTTACGGAAACGTTGGCGGCTCCTCAAGCTGTCTGGACTGTATCGCGATGCACGCCTGTACCAACACATGTTTGCGCTCGCTTCGCTCGACAGGAAGGCGTCCGAATATGCCATCGCGGTCACACGCAACGAAATGGCGCGTGACGTTGCGCCATGGGATGTTTCCCGACATACGCTCGCGTCTATCCTCGACTGCTGCATCACGGCTGGGGCAATACCAGAAGCGCGCGAGGTGATCAAGAAGATGGAACTTTTGGGTGAAGAAAAGCGGCTCTTGCACAAAGCGGTCTTCTATATTCCCATCCTTCAAGCGTGCAGTGCTATCCCCGAGCTGGTCAGCCGATTTGATCAGACCTGGAAGCAACTCGAAGAAAACAACATTGTACCGACGCCCGAGATGTGGAGCTACCGATTCTCCCGGGCAGCGATCGACAAAAACAGCGACGCGTCCACGATCCAGCATTTGTTCAACCAATACACCATGTCACGCCTCCAGGACGAAGGACGGATCCCAATCCCGGTCCGCGAGTCTTCGCCTGCGGTGCCGTTCCCGTCCGGGCCGTACAGTGCCAAAGATAACGAGATCATAGACATGTACATATCATCCCTGATCGACGCAGAAGATTTGACACTGGCTATCGACGTCTTCAAGACTTGGATGGGCCAGGCCGAAAACCTCGGTATCTCGCGGAGGACGGTGCAGCAGTTGACGAGCCTGGCACAGCAGGAGAGCAGCACGGACGAGTTAAGATGGATCGTCCAGCAGATTCTCCCTCGGGTGAAGCAGCAGAATAGCAAGTTTAGAAACTGGGTCGAGGGGAAAAAACGGATCACTGGACTTTCGAAACAGCAAGAGGAACAGTCCAATTGATCGCGTTTTCCGTGTAATCACAACTAGAAAAAAGAAAAAGCAATATATATTACAAGCAAGAACAGACACTGTAGCCTATGATGGATGCGTAGATGCGCATGTTGGCATCGTATGTATGTGTATGTGTATGTGTATGTGTATGTGTGTCCATGTAGGAAAGTAAAAATATGTATCGCTAAATTGGATATAGGTGGTCCTGAGTATGTGAGACCAGGTCGCTGAGCGGGTATGTCGCAGTGTGTGCCATTGTGCATTTTGGCGCGCACTTATTTCTTTTATCTTATTAGAGTGCAAATCTTCTTTTTTCTTCTCTCTTTATATCCTTCGTGAGGTGCCGCACTTACTCTCTGCTCTTGGAAATTCCATTCTGCTGCTCTTGCTGGGTCGACCGAACGCTTTTCCCCTTTTTACTGAATTATAAGCGTCATGGCGACCTCACCGTCCGCTTCATCGCACCAATTGTCGTCTCCTGCTTCGACAAGGACGTCCATGCAAACCTCATCTACCACCTCAAGCGCAGTCTTCGTTATCAATGCACTCGACAAAATTGCGAACGCAAAGGAAGCGCGCAAGAACAAGTCTCTCAAGGAAGTTGTCGCCAATGCCACCAGTACGTTCACAGCCAAACGCGCGCATGCAACCAAGTTTTGAGACTTGATTCTTATGTTGTCATTATTTACAATAGACATGCTCAAGAACGATGAACCTGCGCCCGAGGGACAAACTCGGTATGTATCACAGCCTGCTTGTTTTATTTGCCTGTGTCATAATACAGACGTTTGACGGCTGACTGTTGCATATTGTCTATTGTCCTTTGTCTATTTAGGTCGACGGTGATCCTTGCCGCACTCCAGACAGCCATCGACACTCGTTCGGCCAACTTGATGACTATCGCTCTTGATAGTCTCGGCAAATTCATCACTTACAACTACCTGGCAGACATCGAAGATGAGTCTGCACAGTCCCGTGTCATGGAACGTGTGGTCGACACCATTTGCGACTGCTTCATCGGTGAAGAGACCGACGAAAAAGTCCAGCTGCAGATTGTCAAGGTAGGCATGATCAAAAAGCAGAAGGTACTAGAGCAGGCCATTCATCCACTCGTGCATAGACTCTTCTAGATGCTGTCTATTCCACAAGCAATCCAATCCATCAGTCGTCGCTTCTCAAGGCGGTGCGCACGACCTACAATATCTTTCTCCTCTCACGCAACAGTGCCAACCAGAACATTGCTCAGGTGACCCTCACCCAGATGGTCGACCACATCTTTCGCAGAATACGCGTCGGTACGCCCCCTTCTACCAAGTCATCTTCTTCGCTCGCCACACCGCAGCAGACTCCCCATCCGTCGGACGAAAAATCCACCCCTGTTCAAGAAGAGAGCGCTTCTTTCCAGGACCAGATCATTGTCGAAGCCAACATGGCGCGCTCTGAGATGGGCTCTAAGCTTCCCTCTGGAAAAGCCAGCGATAACTCAGAGGAGTTTTTGAATGACACGGCCAACGTCTTCAATGAGGAGCCCGAGTCCCGCCTGGAGCCTCCGCCTGTCCCAGAGAAAAACGCGCCGTCCGACGATGATGAATCTGTGCCTGCCGATCACGAAACTGTACCTGACGTTCAGGTAACCGAAAATGACGAGAAAGAGGCGCAAGAACACCAGGACTCTCCCCAAGGCCAGGTCATGGCTGCACAGGATGAGGATGGGTAAGTCTTTGGGAAGGTGTTACAAGAGAAAGCTGATGTGGAGTTGTTACAGGGAAAGCCGCGACGGTTCCTTTGAGCACGATGCGCAGTCCACCGTTCTCGAGACTGAAGCTGACCTGTACATCAAAGACGCCATCCTTGTCTTCCGAGCTCTCTGTAAGCTCTCCAAAAAACCTATTTCTTCCGAATGGTAAGTCAAGTACATCTGGTAGTGAGTGGGCATCGGGTTGATTTCTCTCTCCATCAACTTATTCAGGGGTAATGATATGCGGTCTTATTCGATGCGATCCAAACTGCTCTCGCTGCACTTGATTCTGACCATCCTCACCACCCATATGGAGGTCTTGACTTCGCCTGGTGTATGTTTCTCTTTTGTGGTCGCCGGCTCTTCTTCGAGCCACCGCCCGAATCCATTTATTCAGGAGGTCAAGCAGTACCTTTGTCCAAGCTTGGGCCGCAATGCCTTCTCGACAGTGTATCAAGTTTTTGACATCACGCTCGATATCCTATGGAAGGTCATCCAAGGTCTGCGCGTATTTCTTAAGGTAATGATCATGTGTTTTTGACGCTCATGTTTCTCTGACCATGTGCAACAGAAAGAAATTGAAGTCTTCTTTCGTGAGATTGTCTTGCGTATCCTCGAGATGCGCACGGTCACCTATCAGCAAAAGCACTCATTGCTCAAAGTTGTCTTGCGGATATGCAGCGATCCGCAAACCCTCGTGGATATCTATCTCAATTATGACTGTGACCGTGAAGCGCTCGATAATATTTATGAAAGGTAAAGCGAGCTAAAAATAGGGTTATACCTTTATTGACAAATTGAATTAGACTTGTCAATATTCTATCCAAGATTACCACGACCCACAATGCGCCTCATAATCAAAAAGAACAAGAAGGACACGGCTCGCCCACCAGCAATCAAAACCAACAAATTCACTCCAAATCGGTCGTCATCCCACCTCCCCTTACCACCGATAATATCCAATCGAGTGACAAGCATACCAAGACCGACCAGCCCCTGCCTGAGTCCGCCTTGCGCTTCCGATCCCTCGAGTGCCTCGTCGCAGTCTTGCAGTCGCTTGTGAGCTGGTATGCCAACGGCTCTGTCAGCGTGTCCACAAACGAGAAAGCCGACGACGATCAGAGCTCGGGTAACACACCTCGCGAAAGTGAAGATCTCTACAAACACCGCCCATCTGCCGACCGTCTCACGAGCCATAGTAACTCGTCCGTCCCTCGTTTGAATGCATCCGGGACTTTGAACGGCAACAGCAATGGAAGCATGACGCCCACTTTACTCGACGACCCCGAGCAGTTTGAGAACCTCAAACATCGCAAACAACTCCTCCAGGAGGGCGTGCGTCAATTCAATTGGAAACCGAAAAAGGGTCTTGTCTTCCTCTCCAATAACCGGTTCCTCGACGCCCAGGATCCTGTCAGTATCGCACGCTTCATGCTCACTACCGAGGGCCTGAATAAGACTGTCTTGGGTGAATTCTTGGGTGAAGGGTAAAATTGCACGCCATCGTAATGCTTTTTTGTTCTTACATGTGCATTTCTATATATAGTGACCAAGAAGGTATTGCTATCATGCACGCCTTCGTGGACGAGCTTGAATTTAGCAACATGAACTTCGTCGATGCCCTGCGCCACTTTTTGCAGACGTTCCGCTTGCCTGGTGAAGGTCAAAAGATTGATCGTTTCATGCTCAAGTTTGCCGAGCGCTATGTGCATTTCAACCCTGGCGTGTTTGCCAATGCTGGTTAGTAAACCACGTGCAGGGTCATGTATTTTTTGTTTAATGTGGCTCGATAGAAACCGCCTATGTTCTGGCCTACTCTGTCATCATGCTCAATACGGATTTGCACAGCCCTCACGTGAAGCGCCGTATGACGCTCGACGATTTTATCCGCAACAACCGCGGCATCGATGATGGCGCCAACATCCCGACGGAGGTGCTAGAGGGCATCTTTGAGGAGATTCAAAACAACGAGATCAAGCTCAAGGACGAAGTCGAAGCCAGCAACGAGGCCGCGCTGTTTGCCAACCCAGGCGGCATGGGCGCACTCAACATCATGGGTCTCCAGAATGCCTTGGTAAGCGCCGGTATCGCACGCGACGCACGCCGCGAGGCGTACCACGCCGCGACGGAGGAGATGGGCTCCAAGACCGAGGCCATGTTCCGGAGCATGGTCGCCAGCCGCCGCCGGGCGGGTGAGAACGAAATGATCACCTTCTATAGCGCATCCCATATCGAGCATATCCGGCCTATGTTTGAAGTTGCGTGGATGGCATTTTTGGCCGGCATTTCGGGGCCTCTCCAAGAGTCGGACGATCCTGAGACCGTGGCTTTCTGTTTGAGCGGCTTCAAGAACGCGATCCGTATCATTTGTCTCTTCCACACCGTCCAATCCGAGGACATGGATCTCCAACGCGACGCGTTTGTCACGACGCTGACCAAGTTCACCTTCTTGTCCAATCTCAACGAAATGAAGCACAAGAACGTCGAGGCAATCCGCACACTTCTCGAGGTGGCTGCTGTCGATGGAAACTATCTAAAGGGCAGCTGGCGTGAGGTCTTGTCGACCGTCAGCCAGCTTGAGCGATTCCAGCTGATCACTAGTGGCGTGGATCAGGGCGCCCTGCCCGACTTCACGACCAAGCGCACCAACAAGAACTCGGTCGACTTGAGCCGCCGGTCTTCCTCCTTCACAGCAAACAGGGTCAACCAGAACCGCAGATCACCTCGCACTCAGCTCTCCGTGACCGAGGAGGTGGCTTCTGCGGGTAGCTCGCAAGCACTGGTGCTTGCGGCAGACAAGCTCTTTACGGCCACGGTGAATTTGAATGGAGTAAGGTCTGGTAGAGGGATTGTCACTAGGAAAGCTCACAAGATTGGACTAGGACGCCATCGTTGATTTTGTGCGGGCACTATGCGAAACGTCTTGGGAGGAAATTGTTTCTTCTGCTCATCTGGAGCACCCACGAATGTATAGCCTGCAGAAACTCGTCGAAATTTCGTACTACAACATGAACCGTATCCGTATGGAGTGGTCCAATATATGGGCTATCCTTGGCGAGTACTTTAACAAGGTAATGCAGAGATCGACTGATTACACTGGAAAGGCTGAACATTATGTTTTTCTAGGTCGCCTGCCAATCCAACTTTAATGTGGCCTTCTTTGCATTGGATTCATTGAGACAATTGGCGATGCAGTTCCTTGAAAAGGAAGAGTTGCCCCACTTCAAGTTCCAAAAAGACTTTTTGATGCCTTTCCGCGAAGTGCTGGCCAACAACCCGGATGTGGCGATCAAGGATATGGTTCTGCGGTGTCTGTCTCAGATGATCCTGGCCCGCGCGCACCATATCCGCTCTGGCTGGAAGACCATGCTCTCTGTGTTTGCCACAGGCGCACGAGAGACTTCCGAATCCATTGTGCACATGACTTTTGACATTGTGCGTAATGCATCTCAGGAACGCTTCAATGACATCGTTTCGAACGGTACCTTCCCTGATTATATCTCATGTCTGGTCGAGTTCTCCAAGAACAAAAAGTTTCAAAAGATTAGGTAAGTTAAATCGGGTGGGGTCTAGGGCTCTAAGGAAACTCATGGTCCGCCTAAAGTCTTCCGGCTCTCGACATGATTCGCGACACCATACCCCGGATGCTGGCCATCGCAGAGCAAAGCAAGACGATCGAAATCACAGACGCCCATGTGAATGGCACCCAGACCGTGCAATCGGGCGACGACTTCTTGGTCAAGTTTTGGTTTGCGGTGCTGTTTGGTTTCAAGGAAGTTACGATGCGAAGTGACGATGTCGAGGTGCGCAAACGCGCACTTCAATATCTCTTTGATACACTAAAGCAGTATGGATCGCGGTACCCTGTCGAGTTTTGGGAGACCATCTCGCGCCAGATTGTGTTCCCTCTCTTTGATGCTTTGCACACAAGCACGGACCACATGTCAGCTGAAGATCTGAGTGTGTGGTTCTCAACGACCATGATCGAGGCCTTGCGTAACGTCGTCGATCTGTACACCTACTACTTTGATAATATGAAGGGCATGATGCAGCCTGTTCTCGGGCTCTTTGGCTTGTGCATCACGCAAGGTAACAGGGAATATAAGATGCAATGCGGCATATTCTTACTTTTGCGGTGGTTTATAGATAATGATACCCTGGCGCGGATTGGCTGCGAATGCCTGGAACAATATATTGAGACGAACGTCGAAAAATTCGATACTCAGTGCTGGGATCTTGTCACCAGTACCTTTGTGGACCTGTTTGACAAGACGACGGCGCGAGGCCTTTTCGAGGACACCAGCGATCTCGTTGAACGCGTCAAACAAGCGGAAGCAGCGGCGCAACAGCAGAACCAACAACAAAACCCACAACCTCAGGAAGCTATTGAAGTCAGCGAAGAGCGACAGCGTGGCTTCCAGCAAGTAATTGTCAAGTGCGTGCTGCAACTGATGCTGATCCAGACCGTGAACGAGCTCTTGGGCAAGGACGCCGTCTACTGCGCGTACCCTGCCAAACACTTGATGACGCTAATGGGATGCCTCGGCCGATCATTCCACTTTGCACGCGAGTTCAACGAAGATAACAATCTGCGTATGGCCCTCTGGCGATTCGGTAAGAAAATAATTCCACTCACGGTACTGCAGTGCACGGTTCCTCATCGCCCAAATTAGGTTTTATGAAACAGCTGCCAAATTTACTGAAACAGGAAACGTCCAGTGGCGGGGGCTACGTTTCGGGGTTGATGCGGATGTATGCGAATCTGGAAAATATTGGCGACCGGGACGAATTACGTGACGAGATCGAGCGGACGTTAATACCGTAAGTACAGAAAATTTGTGGAGACATGATCCGGGGAAGCCAAGGGAGGGCCTAGAATGGATGTGGTACTGACAGGAAGTTACGCGGGAACAGTCTGTGCAACGAAATCTTTACGCTGTATACGGAACTGGACCACGAGACCAAGCCAAAGAACATTGTGGCATGGACTCCTGTTGTCATTTCTATCCTAAACGGTTTAGCGCAGCTGCAGGACGAGGACGTAAGTCGAATCAATTCTTCAATTTGAATCCCCGGCAAAGACTGGACTGTAAAAATGACGGCTGAACTAATTCCATGGTTATGTTTAACCGGCTTGTATATAGTTTTTAAAGCACCTCCCCCAGTTCTACGTCCCCGCGGTCGAATTGTTGGGCCAAGAGAGCTTGCTCCCGGAAATCCGGGTTGCCCTTCGCACCCTTCTCTTACGTGTCGGCAAGAGTTACAAAATAATGCAAACAGAACACCAATAGAATAGTCACCACTTTTATAAGAGGAAAAAGAATCCCACTAAGGCTCCATATTTTTCTGTCTTTTTCGAGGGTATCGATTATGTAATTTTTGGGTCTTTGCTTGTGGCAAAAGCAGAGTTTGCACCCCAAATGGCGAAATTCTCCTATTGTCCGCCCCGCAAATCCGTTCCTTGGATTTCCCGCTGGCTGTGGATTGGATGGGGAGGACCGAGCGGGGAAACATTATTTACCCTTTCAAGGTTCCTTACTCTTTAGAGTTACTGATAATCAAAGCCGTCTCCGTATCTTTTTCGCTTTGTTTCCTCTTTACCATGCCACCTTACTGTTCCTCACCTTCCTCGCCTGAACTCTCGAGTGAGAAGAACATGACTGGAAAACGCTCCAACAAGTCGCATGTCCCGACAGCCTGTGTAAGTCTTTTCCCTAAATCAAAGGTGTGCGCAGAGCAGACGTTGGTTAACATACGGGATTTATAGATCAATTGCAAAAAAGCGCACCTGGCGTGCGACTGTAAATGTTTTATGAGACTCCTTGTAAAGGTATTAACGCGACGTCTCTGATAGTGAGTCGACCATGCAAGCGCTGCGTGTCGCTAAGCAAAACAGACACTTGCTACGATATTCAGCACAAGAAGCGGGGTCGACCGAAGCTTCGGGACAAGCGCGTGCGGACAGAAGACGACGACCGCTGCCGCCAATCCCATCGTCGTGAACCCTCAACGCTGGTTCCTGGATTTATCACTTCCTCGTTTCAAATGACACAGCGTCCAGAGGGTACATCTGATAACACAGATGGCTCACCAAGGCCTGCACCCATCATGACGGTAAATCAGAAACAGCCTTTTCATAAGTTTTTCATGTTCCTCTTTACTGACCAAAATATTTTTAATTGAGTAGATGTTTCTATGGATGGATATGCGCTGTGCACGCGCATCCGATGAGGCGCTCGATCTGCTGGGAGCTTATCCTCAAGAGCTCGCGCACCGCTCGATCTATGATCTTGTCGACAGCGACCAACTTCAACGTATTCACCAGCGTTTACACCAGGCGGTCTATCCTGGCCCAACCAGCACCAATGATGAGCGATTACTAACCGTACCTCCGCCATCCTTAATCGCTATCGCCAACGGGTCACAAACTTTGGCTGATACCTTGATTTTCCGCAAATCCCAGCAAGCGATGGATGCACGCTTTTACATTGGTGGCGGCCTTGGTGCTGACTTGTTCCAGCCTGAGACTTTAAAAAACGCATACCTCGTGTGCCTTTTGACGCCACGCCCAGAACCTGCGCCGAAAACGTTTATGCTCGTGGTAAGCATAGAAAAGGAAAAATGGAAAAATCTATTTTCTCATTTTTTTTCCTTTGACGTTTGAATTTATTTATGTTTAGAGCGACCCTCAACGAATTGAAGACACCTATCCGAGCAGCAGTAGCAGCATTCGTAGCTCGGGCGGCCGCAGCATCAGTGGCAGTAGTACAAGCGGAAGCAGTAACAGTAGCGTCGTCAGCGCCCGACATACGCAACCCTCCATACCGCTGGATCTGGAGCATCCTTATTGGGAACAAGAAGAGGAGCAGCAGCAAGACATTAAGCTTGTCTGGATGCAACCCCATGATATGCTGTACCCTCAAACCTCCACACATCCGCTCTCCACGACGACTACTACCATAACAGCTCCCCTTTCCGCACCTACTACGGCAATGTCTACCGCGCCCTCTCAATCCCCTGTCTCTGTCTCACATGCAGCACCATCAATATCGAGTATTCCTACGGCCCAGAATCTGCTGGATCAGTCTCTGGGCATTTCTTCATCTTTAATCGCGTGGCCGCCGATACCGAGCTTCTCCGATTTGCTACCCGGGGAGTAATGCCTATTTCTTACTACCATACAAAGGGATTTGTAGATAACACTGATACACGAACCCCCCCCCTATATTACGCTATTACACTACCATTATACACGTATCATATATCATACACAAGCAACCTTACTCAGGGTCTAGACGCAATGCAGCCGAGAAAAAGAACATGGCTATGCCAAACTCTCTTTTTTTTCCTGGTCACACGTACATAGCGGACCATCACCAACAAGCCTTAGTGGGACTTGAATCGGAGGTGGGATGGGACGAATTGGACCCTGAAACGAAGACGTGATCATCAGCCCCTTCCTGCCTCTGCTTCTACCCAGTAAATTGATGGCTCTTCTGCAACCTAGGTAACAAACATTCATGCATATCATTATTTTTTTTTACGTCCACTCGCTCCATACTAATAAACCACTGCATGCGGTTTGTATGCTATGCTATTATGTTATCATACTTTTTGCGAATATGTGAGTTCAAGGAGTTGTGAACTTATGACCCCATGAGATAATGCGAACCTAGATATGAGATCCGCGTTCAGATATAGAGCAAGTGAGAACAGTTAGAGGTGTCACTAATGAGAATACGACATGGTTTAGCGTTTCCGATTGGACGGACGAAAAACAAAGCTGATAAGCTTCACTGGTTGAGCAAAAGTGAACTGGAAATGGAGAGCTACCGTTTTATGAAAACCATGGCAACAATGGCCCGGGAAGAAGCCATGAAATAGAGTTGATATAATGAGCTATAAAGACTCAATACATAGCGATACTTACCAGATAATGAGGACCGATATGGATCTTGTCAATACCTTTTGTACAAGCTTCCTCGTTCATGGATGCATTGGCGGCTCATTCATATGCACCCGCACATATGTGTGAACGATCAATCTATATAAACTAAATTCAAAGATATTATAAAATTCTTACAAAAGAGTAAGATGACGGCCTTAAAAGCTCATCATAATCTTGTAGAACGTAATTCGACAGTTCTGTGTCATGTATCGATACGTACTACTACCCCACAGCTCTCGAGGCAAGATTATTGCACGTGGTCTCGTCTCCTATCGGAGGTGTGAAGCCTTTGAAGTCAAAAGCGCAATTCAGACCTCCTTTCACACGAGCCGGAACATCATATGCAACCCCATGGCATCGGCCGCTAGCTGTTGATGCTATTAGGTAAGATATGGAAGGGAGCAAGAATATGTCGGGCGTGGCCGATGTTTACGTTTGCCTGATTTGGACCTTAATTCGCGGCAGGCAAGAGCTGCTGAGCGAAGCCTTAATAGGGAAGTATACCCGCAGGTATGGAAGCATTGTTCGTTCTTGACTTTCCATTGCGCTACTAACACAGGATACTACTGCAACTAGGGATTGTTGTAACATCGTACTCACACTCCTACTATAACATTTTTTTTTACTCGCGTACGCACTTCTCTGCATATGATAAAAAAGAGCCTGCATGCACATACTATATGTGTACACAGATTAATTGCACATGGTCAGTGCACTGGTAGCTGTACATAAATAGAAGAGCGGTTATTGTACAAGTCAAGTTCTTACGACACATTGTCAATATCATCCGGCAAAATTGTGCTACTGACATATAGCTCATGACTATTATCATCATGCATGGCTTTTTGTATTTCGTAATGCTTAGATATTGAACAGCTAGAAGCTATATATCAGATACGTAGCGTTTACAAAGTATAGCGTCTTGCATGAAGCACCCTGAGGATCTCGAACCGTATGCTTCCCTACTGATAGTACAATGGCTGCAGGCATGCATATACTTTGGCATCTAGCTCTTGTAACTAATCCATCAGATGAATTAGTTAATTCAATGTATCCTGCGCCAGCTACTGCATGCGTCGAACAAATTGTTTCTTATGCTAGTATGCCTTTCGGTGGTATAGACTACGTCTAAAAGCCCCATTCATGATTATGGTGATTATGCTTCTTTGGTCAGGAGATTTTCCATACATCTCTCATATCTTGTTATAAAGGGCACATTTGGGATAAACCTGAATGGCGAAAGTAGCGTCAACTAATAACTGCTGATCTCGTCTGACAATAATGGCATGGTAATATGTCAAAATCATGACCATAGGATATCAAGAATACATGTAGCTTAGCCACGAGAGCACAGATATGCCGTCAGCAGGACTTACTGCCTCCATCCACAGTCTCATCGCAACGCGAAGTGACCCTGAACCTGAATATCTATATACTTCACCAGCGTATCTACTGTATCCAAGGAAATCGATTCATCTTGACGGACGGTAAAAAAAATCAAAATAGTACGGATAATAGCTCTTCCATTCAGGCAACCTGAAGAGACATTGTCACATTTATGACTGGGAATTGTCTACATTGAGTACTCCATAGTTCTTCTCCAAATGAATACGATTGTTCAAGGTGGATTCAAGTATCGATGGTAGAAAAAAATACAGAGTAATATTCTATTAGACACATATCAAGGTATGAGCGTGACTGTTTCAATGAATGTAAGTGGGTGGAAGTGGAATTCGCTTGAGAGTCTTTCTTACCAAGCCAGCCAGAGTCAGCCGAAGCTACCCAGAAAAAAGAAAGAAGAAAGAAAAGAGTTCTACTCGCGTGTGCTCTGTGTGTGCCCCAAAGACCGTCTCTCTAAAGCTTCTCCTTCTTTTGTTGTCCTTTCCCTTTTATCGTGTATATGGACTTACAACCAACGCCTTTCGTCGACACACGGACACCCACGATCGCGAACACGGTTGACTACGGCAGTCGCTTACTGCAGCAGGGTGTCTTTGCTATCAACCGTTTGACGTCTTACTATGCAGCCGTGCCTTTTATGGTTCCTGTGCCCGCCGCAGCGACTGTCTACTATGCCGAAGTGACATCGCCCATGGACTTGACGACCTTGGAGCGCAAGCTGTTTGCTGGCTCGTACTCGACGTGGTATGCCTTTGAGCTTGATCTCCAGCTCATTTGGTCGAACGCCTTTTCTTTCCACCGCTCCACCGGCGCGATCGCTGTCAAGGCTGGTCTTCTTCGCTCTATATATGAGCAACTTAGGCCAATTATCCTTGATCCATCCTTTAGGTATGTCCACCATGATATATTTGTATATTTTTCTTTTTGACATTTATTCTTCTTTCTAGTCCTCCTGCGATACCTGAAGCCCTACTTCCTCAAAATCCCCTCCCTTTTGACCCAGAAAAGAGGTAACTGTAACAAAAAGACGTGTTATGCTTAAGGATTGACTTGTTTGCCCAGTATTCTCTATATCGTGCAAGTTCTTGAACCCAATGAACGTGAAACACGTGCGGCGCGTGGCTTCGGCAAGGTGCGACCTGTCTACGATCAACTCAACGAACCGTTCCAGCAGGCCGTGGATACCTGGGAGGAGACCAGGTCGATGCCTACCAACCCGTTGCCACGGTTATACATATCCAAAAACCGTACCCTTCTTGCCGAGGCGTGTGACTATAAAGGCACGCTTGCGGTGATCTCCAACACGCGACTGGAACCTTGGGGTGGCTCCCACTTTCTGCTCACCGTCGACGTCGTCATCACACAACCTGTCGGTGAATGCTCCCCGTTCGAAAGCGACGAAGGCTCTGATCAACTCCCCCACGAATACCTTCCCAAGGCCTGGGCCAAAGTCCAAATCGTCCGCGTCCAACGCAATATCCAATTCATCCTCAGTCATGAAATGGAGAAGGTCTTGTTCCGAAGAGCCTACACAACCCATCGCGTGTCCAAACACTTGCCGGGCGACCTCAAGAAGGCACGCGACCCCAAGGGCGAATTGGTCATGCAAGCGATCGAGAATATCCTGACAGGTGTAACTGCCGTCGACGAGGCGAAATGGGGTGCGCTGCGTCACGCACCGTCTCCTTCCGCACAGCCATCGGCGCCCAAGGAGAAGTCGCGCACGGGGTTGGGCCGAAAGCGAAAGATCACGAGCAGTCCTCCAGAACAAGCAGCCCAGCGAGTGAAGAGCGAGACGGGCAGCCCCCAACCTCGAGACGCGACACTTGTCGACCAAAATAACCGCTCTCCTTCTTCCTCGCATGACACCACGCCCGACAAGAACTCCCACACCCCGTCGGTGTCGCCTGACGTGCACTCGCCTATAGTGTCTCAAGATGAAATGCTGCCCTCCTCGCCAAGCAAAGACGGCTATGACCCGGAACAGCAGCCACAGTCGGACAAGATGTACACCAAATATCTGGCCCCCGACGACGAGACCATGGCGCAGCCTTCCGAGGCCGATGGCAAAAACCGTGAGTACTATCTGGAGGAGGCGCACAAGCTATGGGAGAAAGTCTTTGCGGTCTGCCGCGAAAAGAACGTGCCGATCGTCAACATTAAGAAATATACCAAAAACACGTCTGCGTTCCCCAATGCCGAAGGCTACTTCAAGCACGTTTATTACGTGCACGGCGACAACAATATAGTCGTACAAACCTTTCGGCGTATGACCATTACCCAGCGCGTCATCGAACTCGTCAGTCTTCTCAAACTACGCGGCCTTCCACGGATGGGCCAGATCGTCGAGGTACTGCAAGAAGACGGCGGCGAGGAGATCGTGGGTCTGTCCATGCAACGCTACCAGAAAACGCTCAAGCATTATACGCACTCGCATTCCCACCACCGCCTGACGGCCTGTCAAAAAATGGATCTCGTTCGACAAATGCTCGACTGTATCCGAACTATCCATGCCGCAGGAATTGCTCATCGCGATCTATCCGAGGTCAATTTTATGGTGAATGCGAACCCAGACCGCAAGCTTTCCGATGGCAGCGTCGGCGCCGACGTGTTTCTTATTGATTTTGGCAAGGCGGTGTTCACACGAGCCGAAGACGTACGCCAGTGGTGGGTCGACCGGCCCAAGGTTGCAGGCGAGTATGAAGGCGAGGTGCTGCCCGAAACGCAAGAGGAGCTCGATGCATGGTGTGCGGAACTGCCGTGGATCAAGGCCAAGCCCGACCATGGCTACAGGCACTACCGGTCGATTCAGACCCTCCCCCGCAGCCGGAGCGACCACAATGTCCTGCCTTGGCTGATTGAACCCGCCGCCGAAGACGTCTATTCGCTTGGCACCATCCTCTGGAAAGTGTTTGCCGAGACCGAGCCTTGGCACGGTATCCTCGATACCGACCTGCGCGGCCTGCGCGATATGGTCCAAGACGATTTCCGCATCCAAAAGGCGCTCGAGCGCGAGGTGCCGGGTGAGCAAAGCCGCGAGCTCCTGGCCCGCCTCATTCGCGCTAACCCCGAGGACCGCAGCACGCCCACGAACTTGCTCACCTGGATGAACCAGCAAGATATACGCATGGCGCTGCTCAATGAATGGACTATTCATGCTCCGGTCGGCCGGTCCGAACGGCATGCCAAGGCTGCTTTCAAGTTTGAAGAGGAACAGGCTAAGGACCACCCCCTCAAGCGTAGTGGGAGCAGCAGTGGCGGTACAGGGACAAGTTCTGGAAGGGGCCGTCGACCCAAAAGAATCATTTTGATTCCATAATCATCATCCTTTCTCCCTTTTTCTTCTATTTGCACACATACACATAGCACAATCAACAACTCATACTCGCTCTTCTCTTCTCTGTTTTTTTTTCACAACATATCAGCCACGTGCGCCCTGCCATGTGCCCGCGTGCCCAGACACCACCACACAACACACGCACACGCACACACACACACACACATAAAAGAAGTTCCCCTCATCCTCCATGTAGATATTTACAAATAATAGCGAAAAACACATCCTGTAAATACATGCTGTTGTGTCTGATCCCATCAAATTTGTGTCATCCGTACAAACCCAAAAAACCAATGACAATAAATATTAGTTGGACTTCTCTCTCCCCGGATGATCTGTGGACTGCGAGATGTGTTCCCCTTGTGCTTGAAACACAAATGCGTTATTCTTTGTAGATGAGAAAGTGTGGAAGTTGCATGGTAATTATACTAAAGGAAAAGAATATGCGAGTATGCTGTATGAAAAGGAAGATTATAAGAAACGGCGTCGAGGGAGGATGGCGTTGGCGTTTGTGGGTGGTCGTAGGTAACTAGCGTGCGTTCGTATTCGTGAAAGGGTGAGTCTGTTGAATCTACTTTTTGTGTTGCACTTTGGGAGCGGGACCGCCACGATAGCGACCAATGGTGATGGCCAAACCAGACGAAGATGAAGCGGATGACGCCTGCCGGTTCAGATCAGGTCGGTGCGGCTCGTCGTCATAATAAGAAAAATGGTGTCCATACGACGTCTCGTCCGATAAACACGAGATGGGTCGATGCTGAAGGGTGTGAGGCGGCATCGGGGCGTAAGCCTGCTGAGGCAGAAGCGAAGTCGAATAGGATGATTTGCCGTGCAAGAGTGGATCTACTGCATCGGGGTGTAGCTGCTGATACTGCTGCTGCTGCTGCTGCTGTTGCTGGTGCTGATACTGCTGATACTGCTGGTACTGCTGTTGCTGCTGTTGCTGCTGGTGCTGCTGAACGGCACGACGCGGCGCCACATTCAACGAAGGCGTGCTGTGCGATGTCTGGGCTGAGACACTCTTGGACCGCCGCCGGGTCAGACCATGTGTGAGATTCGAGAGGGAGGAGGAGAGTTTCTGGATGGATTTGCGCAGGCGGTCCATGATGGTGACTGCATGAGTGACCTCTTCGTCGGTCACCTCGACGGCCTTGTAGCGTTTTGGATCGGCCTCTTCCCACCACAGCCGCGGCTCCTCCAGATCCTCAATGACCCACGGATGGTGCTTGACCTGCTCGAGAGTGATGCGGTCGTCTGGGTTCTTGGTCAGGAGTCGGCTGAGAAGGTCCTTGAGCGAGTCGGAAACATCAAAACCAATTTCTGCTGGGTCGGGGAACTTTAAGGGCTCGGTCGGGATGGTATCAAATAACTCAAATTCGGTCTGTGCCGTAAACGGACACCGGCCAAAGATGAAGCAGTACAGCGTAACACCAAGCGACCAGACATCAATCGCTTTGGTGATTTTAGGTCGATGGTAGGATTTTTGGCTCTGTCGACTGGGACTATCAGGGCCCGACGCGTCGACCGATTTGTCACCATTCTCGTTATCGTCATGGTGCGTTTCGCTCGTTTCGCTTTCTTCCACGAGGAATCCTTCGGAAGTTGGACTGAGCGGCATGTCGCCCGCGCAGCAGAGCTCGGGAGCAAAGAAGGCGGGAGTACCGGCGGTCTCGGCGAGCTCGCGGTCAATGGCACTGCAGCTTTCGCTGGAGCTCTGTACTGCATCCCCCGCAAGCAGTTCATTAAAGTAGGAGACGCCAAAGTCGGATATCTTGACGACCAGCTCACTACTCAGCAGCAAATTGGCGGGTTTAATGTCACGATGGATGATGCCCTGGTAATGCACTACAAACATTTCGATGTCAGCCCTTCCCGTTACTTCATACCCAACAGTGATAAATACATACGATAGTCCAGACCGCTCACAACGTCTCGGAATACGCTACGGGCTTCATCCACAGAAAGCACAGGCATTTCGTCTTCGTTGCGCCATTCGATTTCTCCACCCTCCATGTATTCAAGTGCTAGTGAGAACAGAAAGTTAGATATCTTGTATTCACCCACCTTTTTTCCCCCTCCTCTTCTCCCCCCTCCCCTGACCGACCACATAAAGGTGTTGGTGTGTGTATCTTACCCATATAAATTTTGCGACTGGCAGGATCATCAATCACCTCGCGCAACTTGACCACATGGGGATGAGCGCACTTTTTTAATATGGCGATCTCGCGGCGGATTTTCTGCTCATTCTCTTTGTACTGAGGAAGGTCTGCTGCCTTTTTAAGGCTGTCAAGGCCTCGCACGTGCTGCTGGCTGTTGCCGCGCAGAAGACTGTATCCCAGCTGCCGTCGCCGGTTGCGTTTGTCGACGATCTTGATGGCCTATTAGGAAGCGTATGTGAGTGTTTGTGTGTGAATTATGCAGCCATTATATTATAATTGTTACAATATTAATGGCACTGATTAATGGTAATAAGAGCCATACCACAAGCTCGCCGGTCTCACTGTCTTCTGCGAGCTTCACTTTGCCGTGAACACCGCGTCCAATCTCTCGTATAATCATGTATTTGTTGATGAGCTTGTTGCCTGTTGCGGGATCATAATCCTTATTGATGGTATTTGTCATGACAACGTCGGCGGTATATTGCGGTGGTGGAGGACGAGGAGATGTAGGCGTAGATGGCGCGCGCGAGAAGGAGAGTTTGCGCATACGGCTGGCCATGTTGGGATGGAAAGAAGAAGAGTCGGTGTCGGGGGGCGGATTGGGCTGCACAGGGTATGAATCTCGCGATCGGCGCAGGGAAAGTCGGCGAGAAGGTTTTGTATTTGTGGAAGAAGAGGAAGGGCGGTTGCTGGTATTGGGCGTGGTGTTGTGAGAAGCAGAGAGACTGTCAGCGCTTTTCCAAGGGGTCAGGGTACGGCCGCCAGCCACGAGCATAGAAAGGGTGTCGTTGTCGTTGTCGTTGTCATTGTCGCGATGAGGTATGCTGGGTTGTCGGTGAGATAAATAGGCTGGAATGGGGTGCTCAGGAATAGGAGTAAAGTTGGGCGTGGGGTGCGAGTGCATGAGCCAGACAGAAAGACGGTAGCTATGAATGAAAGAAGAGAAAAGGAGAAGAAGAGCAAAGAGAGAGCGAATGATAAAAAGAAGAAGACGATAACAGCAACACCAATAACAACAATAATAATAATAAGTCAAGTGCAAGCGAAGGGAGAACCCAAAAGCGGGTTGGTTTGGGTCACAGATTGGAAGTCCAAAAGCAGCAGACAACACACACTTAAGAGACAAAAAAAATGTACAGAAGTGCTTTTCTTATGTATGTACGTGTATGTATAAGTGTTTATGAGTTATAAGAGTATCAGTGTATATGTGTATGTGTATATGGGTGTATACGTGTATGCGTATATGAGTGTATGTGTATATGTGCGTGCGTGTGTATGTGTGTATGTGTGTATGTGTGTGTGTGTGTGTGTGTGTGTATACAGGTCGGTCACCACTTGAATCCCCTTTCTACTTTTCCCCTTCCCCTTCCCGACTTCTTTCTCTCTTCCTTCTCTTCTTCTCGCTTGCCTTTTCGCCTGCTTTTAACTTTTTTGCTTTGTCCTGCTATCCCTTTCTTTCTTTTCCTTTTCTTCTTTCTCTCATATACATATCTGTTCCTCATTCCACCATTCAGTCAATCTTCAGAACCAATGCACTTGTCTTGGGTATCGCTCCTGCTCTACTTGGCTTTGAACCCATGCTGGGCATACGCTTCGCTCCTCCTCGTGGTAACTTTTCTCTCCCTTTTCTTTTGGTTTACGCCTATCTGTCAGAACTGCTCCTTTACTCAACAACGGTCTATCTGTCCATCTGTCCATTTTTATGCATGAGTAGGCGAGTAATACGACGTACACCGACCATCCAGCAGCGTTTGGCCCGCGACTGTCAGAAGCCGAGACGCTTGGATTTCTGGTTGAACCAGCACAAGACCCAACAGGGTGCAGTGTTGTCGAACCGCCCTGCTCAGACTGGATTGCTCTGCTGCGGCGGGGTGAATGCTCGTTTATTACCAAAGTGCGCAATATGCAGCTGAGTGGTGCTTCGGCCGTTGCCGTCGGTGACCCTGAGCATCCCGGTCGTTGGATCACTATGTACGCCCCAGGTATAGACCTTTCTGTATTGTATTGTATTATATTGCATTACTTGTACTGTGTCATATACATCCTGTGGCTCACTGTTTCGTTGACACAAGGGGATACGTCGGATGTCATGATCCCTAGTGTTTTCCTGGCCCAACGCGAATATCAGGCGCTTTTGTTTCAATCCCGATTGGCGGCCGAAGAGCGGAAGCCTATCCTGGTACTGATCCAACCTGACGATTTCATCAGCTGGTATGTTTTATTTTCATTTTCCCTCTTGCTTCGCAAACACGCAAACCCCCCTTCCCACCGCCGCAAATCATCCCCTTCCTCCTTCCTTTTCTCCCACTGTGCTTCCTTCCCTTTGCCTTACGTGATCTGCCGCTCTTCTCGCTCATCACCATGCGCTTCCTGTTTCTTGGACTGTAATCTAACTCTTAAATGTTAAACGGATGCATGTATGTTTTTAGGCCGCTCATTGACGTACTGATTATCGTCGTCGTCTCTCCGACAATAATGATGCTCTTCATTTATATCTCTTGGCGCATCCGGCAGCGACAGAAACGCCAGCAGGACCTGGCCCCGGCTGACATGGTCTCGCGCCTCGAATCCAGGTTGTTCAGCAGAGAAAAGCACCGCGAGAACGAACGAGAAGAATGTGTCATTTGCCTCGAAGACTACGTCGACGGCGACGAGCTTCGGGTCTTACCTTGCTATCACGACTTCCACGCCGCCTGCGTTGACGCTTGGCTTACGACCCAAAAAAAGTTTGTAAGTTAATTGATCTGCGTGCAGCATGGCACATATGAATGTCTATACACATACATGTATATCTGTATGCACCTCACATGCAAAATGCTGACCCCTTGAACCTAGTGCCCTATTTGCAAACGCGACATTTCATGCAGCAGTGCATACAGGAGCAGCAGCGAAGCCACACCGCTTCTTGATCCATAATTCTATCATCAGATACCCTCGCCTCCACTCAACAACGACACCACCCCGTTTTATACCTTTTCCTTCTTTATTTTGTATATCAACAGCAGCACCACCATCACCATCACCATCACCATCACCATCACCATCACCATCACCATCACCCTTTTCTTCTTCTCAGCTACATTGCATACCCGCGTAACCTTTTTCTTTCCTCATTTGTACAGAGCTAAACCTTTGTGTATGTGATAATATAGGGCATTCCTCCTTTGTTTTCATGAGTGACAATTTAAAAGAATTAGGTAGTAGTGGTAGCAGGGGGGGTAATTTGGCGCGCACCATAGCGATGGGCCAGGAGCATGCCTGGTGAGACGCCATCAAGCCAATGGTTGCTGATATCGCTATCGCCTGTGGGTGGTATATCGCTTTCGGTATAGAGATCATAGAAACCGCTATTGTCTGGCTCGGGTTCCATCGCGCTATCCGTTCGAAAGATAGGCTTCTCGATGCTACGCTGGTTATGTATGGAGGAGTAAGACAATTCAGAAGAAGAGGAGGAGTAGGACGAACGACAGTACGAGTAACCCAAAAACGCTGACGACGGGTTATCTTCATCGAGTTGCTGAGGAGCAGTGACGGGGCTGAGTCGTGGTGACATTTGTAAGAAGTCATTATCAAAATGGCTAAAGTCCGTCGCAGACCGCACAACTGGCACATACGGTGGCCGGATCCGTTTGCCATACACGTCTGCCCAACTGAGCGCACTAAAGTACGGATGGGACCGCACCCGGTGCTGCTTCTCAGTCAAGTCGCCGCCACCGTCACACCCCAGACGCTGCCGCGGATCGCGTTCCAGTAATCGTGCAATAAAGTCTGCCGTGGTGGGATCCATGTCGTCTGGGAATGTAAGCGGGTCTTGGAGGATACGCAGGTACATATCCGCATGTGTTTCTGCCCAAAACGGCGTGAGACCCGTCAGCATTTCGTACAGGATCGTGCCGAGGCTCCAGTAGTCAACCGCAAAGTCATATTCCTGACCCAGCAGGATTTCCGGTGCGAGGTACTCCGCCGTGCCGCAGAACGTCTTGGTCGTCGTTTCTTGTGGGTTCTCAAACAGCTTGGACAGGCCGAAGTCAGTCAGTACAATATGACCATCGGCGCCCAGCAGAATGTTTTCTGGTTTGAGGTCACTATGATGGCATCAGGTAAGTCCTCAATTGAATCCGCCCTGGTGTCATAAGCATATGGGCGTTTTTCTTTTTCACTTACCGATAAAGAATTCCCAGCCGATGAAGTTCTTGTACGCCCAAGAGGATCTCGGCAGCATACAAGAGACATCGGTTGCGCGGGAACGAATAGAACTTGGAAAGTTGAGTGGCAATGTCACCACCCACGTGGTAGTCAAGCAGCAGGAACAGTTGGTTTGGATCTTGGAGGGCGTAATGAAGGCGTATCAGGAACGGATGTCTGATTTTGGCGACCTTGGTCAGGATATCACGTTCCATTTTCGTGTGCACAATTTCCCGCCGTGTAATGACTCGTTCTTTGCTGATCACTTTCAGGGCCAACAGCTGGGAGGCACCGTGTCGCTGTACCAATAGCACCTATACGCCGAGCTGAGTTTTAGTCGTCTATCCTGAGGGCCTGACCACTTCACCATACTGTACCTTTCCCATACAGCCGCGTCCGAGCACCTTGAGGAAACGGAAGTCTTGAATATTCATTTTTTTGCTGCTACTCTCGCCCGATTTCTGACCCGCAGATGCAGCAGCAAAGGACGATGAAGTGACGATGGCAGTGGCAACATCTGTGGCGGGACAAAGCGGACGGGGCACATGATTTACTCGCGTACATTGTGCTTCGGCTCGCACGTCATCTGGCACAACCATCCTCGTCTGCTCGCTATTCTCCTCATGTGTTCGATCCGTGTGCTGCGATGAAATACTGATACTACTATAACTACGGCTACTTCTCACGCTGCTATTGGTATGGCTCAAGTGGCGTGGTGGTATAGCCATAGGGTGCTCCTGACTCGGCGTGGTCGTAGGAGGGTGATGCGTCGTCGTGATGATAGCGGACGGAGAAGCATAGAGGTTTCTGGTGGTATGGCGGATGTTGCTGCTGTGACTGACCCGCACAGACCGCGGGCGAGGCAGGATCGGCTTGTGCATGAGCTGGTCCTCCTCACGTTGCGGGGACAGGAAATCACGAAAGAGGCTCGAGCGGCCAACGACTCTGCTCAGCGCACAGCGCCGCAGATAGATTTCGATCTTTGCGGAATTGCTTTTGGTCCTTGTGAACCCCGACAACAAGGTCCGGAGACTGGCCCGGCGAGGATGTGCCTTGTTCACCTTTGGCTCGATCAAGGTAGGCAGCGGAATACGGGCTCGACGGCAATGCCGCTTGATCTGTATTTATTTCATGCATTAGTGGATATACTCACTTACATTTTCAGGCGGGGGCTTACCTGCTTGTCAAAGTCTGTAAAATCCGGAGCGTATCGGACCAAGGAGCGTGTACTGACCGCGTCTTCAATGATCACATTGTACAACTATTTCACATAGAAACAACACATCAGATTGGTTTACATTGAATTATTGGTATTTATACCGTCAGCAGACGACCCGTTTTTTGACGCGTGAGGGGGTCGAGCGCGTGAACATACAACGTCGACTCAATGACGGCAATCTCGAGATTCTGCCCCCCGTCATGCTCCAACACGGAATGACCCGATCCGCCCGATGCCGCGGAAGTGTCGTTACTCGACACATACGAAGACAAAGACGACGACGACGAAGTATATAAGGCGGGTTGTGTTGTCACTGGATCCGACAACAAAGCGGTGGGAGGCATGAAGACTGGGGGGGGGGGGCCAATAGGAAAGGAAGAAAAAGAAAAGGAAGATGCAGCAAACGGTGGGAAAAGGAAAAAGAAGAGAAAGAAGGTGAGAACGAATGTGTGTGTAGAGGTGTGTGGATGTGAATGTTCAGATTTAATACATATCAAAAAGGCGATCGTGTATAAGAGAGGGTAAAAAAACACAAAACAATTCTCAGCACGACCACACGAAGGGGGATAAAAAGATGTGAGCAGTAAAAAGGTCCAAACCTAGCAAGAGCGCTCCGCCGCCGATGCTATTAAGTTCAAAAATTGTGAGCGACTGTAGTGGAAGGTACAACATTACAGATGCGTGGGGCATGGCCATGGCGCCCGCCTTTTTTGGCGTTTCCGAAAAATTCACTTAAAAGAGCTCCAACTGTAAAACATTTTTCGGTCCGCCTTGTGTTTGGTAGCGATCGGCTGCAACATGTTTAGGCAAATGTTTTCACTGTAGTCCCAATCAAGTAAGCTCCTGTGCCACATTTTTGAGAGTTCGTATCCTGCCCAATCTCGTCCGCGTTCCTCTCCTTGCCAAAGCATCGCCGCTTTCACTCCATATCTTATTTAGAGACCTTAATGTAGCTTGATATAGTATATGACCCGAGAGGTCTGCTAAACATTTTCCCTCAAGTTTCTTACGAAATCCATTGGAAGCCAGCAGACGACCTACAGATACATCGAGTTCACCCCTGCAAACAGGTAGCTATCGCTTGAAGACGCGCAGGAGAATATAAGCCAATGTGAAATCCAGCTGACATGATGAGGTCGCGTATTCGACATCACCCAGTTGCTCTATTCCATACGATGCCCTGTAATGAAAGCTTGGTCACGCCATGCTCTATCGTGAAGCACTCTTGCTTTTTTCGAATGATAAAATTATCTGGTTGGTCTCGATATCAAAGGAGCAAAATGGTACTTTCCTTTTAGAAAGCACGATCCGCGAACCTCAGCAGGCGCGTCACACATCTCTCCGTCTTCGGTCCTAAAACGATGTCATCAAGTTACAAGTGAAGCATCTTCCGAGTCATAAGAAAAAAATGAATCCTCAGACAGGGGTCGTTTCGGCTGAGGCGATGCAATTGAGCCAAGGAAAAAAGATCGACTTACTCAGCCTCTTTATTGCATACACAACACACCTTAAAGAAGTCCTACACACCATTATCTTTTTTTGGCAGCTAATATACACTAACGAGGTGCGCCTCTCTAGGCTCATGGTGGCAATCCTGCTTGAAGCAGGAAGAGACTTAAAAAAAAGGCCGCAAATTACATGTGTACTAGGTGTGCTGGTCGAGGCGTATGTGCGCGTGCTTAATCCGTCGCTCGGGATGCAGCACTTTTTTTCTTCTTCCTTCCGTTCCGCATGTGCGCGCGTGCGCAGATACACACACATCGGATCGAGGCGATAAGCTTTTACTTCCTTCTTCCTCCGCCTTTGTCTCCGTCGGACCACGAAGAGATCATAGATTCTTCGTTCCTTTAACTATTTTTTACGCCCAACGTGGGATCCTACTACGCAAACGAACTTTCGCCGAAATGAAGTCCCTACACAGCGGAAAGAGAGAAGAAGAGTGTGTAAGACGGAGCGTGGCACAAAATTATCATCATGCTACACACACGCGTGCACACGATTGCATACCGTATCGAGATACTCGGTCGAGGTGGCGTTTAATGGAGTGTCTTTCCAAGTGCTATCATGCTTATACATACCTACTCTTTCCAATAGCTATACAAAGATTGTTGCCTCTCTCTCTGCTCAGTTTGAAAGCCATATACTATACAGCGCACAGGAGTCACGCACACTTTCCTTATATTCAAAAGATGCTTTTCTTTATTATATGCTTCTTTCATGGCATATCTCCTAAAAAAATTATAAGCGCGTTCGGGTGACCCTTCCATCAGGATTACTAATGGTCTACATGACTAGTACGCCTATTGGATGATTCGATAGTAAGTAGATGTGTATGTATCCCTGTTCTGGTCTCGTAGGTCAGCATCTTGCAAACAAAATCAGCTCGGGGCTGGGGGAAGCGATATGTCAGTCATAAGGATCACACAGTCAACTTCGGTCGTGCTGTGTCATTCTGGTAAGCGTTGTCAGACCGGCACGGAAAAATATCTATTACATGAAGGTCATTTTGTGGATATAGGCAGAAGATCGAGCTATTCAACGATAAATACTGACTCATGTTCCGCAAAAGAACATAAATTTCATATGTCAAAGACTACGCTTCGATGATTCATTCGTACGATGCTACCTATATTCAATAGTTTAAACGCGCTGTGCTGTATTCGACAAAAGATAACGTAATCAGATCCTTCCTTCACTTGATCATCGCGAATCTAAAGCTCGGTTTCCAGCGCCTCGCCATGGACAGGAAGGCGACAACATATCAAGCTTCGAGGTCCCACACTCGTGCAAATGATGAGAGTAGATAGGCGAACGCCTACTCGTCTACCGCTACGTCGGCTAGCAAGCATGTGAGAGAGCATTGCCATCACTGTTTGATCCACTGGCTTGATTGGCTTTTTTTTTTTTTGCGTCTATGGATACCAAGCATCCATCAAGGGATGGACGGATAGTTTATTTCCTCCATATCAAAGTGCAAGCAAAAATCGCGCTTGATTGCGTCATCACCAAAACGCCTTCACACCCCCCCAATCCTGATAATTCACACGTACACGTACAGGTACACGTATGCACCCACATACATACTCACGCACACATACGAGAGCAGGCGACCATCATGAGGCCACGACAGACCAGACCACCCAACGTTTATCGTGCGTCCCATCGGGGCGGGCTATTATGCAGATTTAAAAATATACATATTTGGCTTGTATACAATATTAGGAAGAAATTATGCGTACGCAATCTAAATCACGGATAAATGACCCTATCGTGGAGCTGAATATACCAGTACAAATGATCCTCGCCAAGAAGCTCATTTCATAAGCGCTCCATGTTATGATCTATGTTTGTTCAGCGAGTGGTGTGGTCCCCAGAATTGTGACAACACAAGGCGCACCTGAAACACCGTGACGACGATCTTTTTCACTCACCCAAGTGGCTATCATGAGAGCTCCGATGCGGCGGCTCGCCGGTAATGAGCCAAGACAGGCTATGGTAGTCGACATAGGGCCATTATCCAATGAGAGAATACAGTCATAACCCCTTCGTCTCCTTGCGCTTTTCGGACTTTGTGCTTATCACGGCATGATGTGTGTGCGTGTGTGTGTATGTGTATGTGTGTGTGTGTGTGTGCAGGGCGAATGAGCAATCATTTCGCCGCGATGACGGGAGCAGGGACCACATGCTGTGAACGGGTCTAACGTGATTTGGCTTCCATAATAATGCACCGCTCATCATGATAAGACTCGCCTTTGTCCACATTCATTGCTTCCTGTTCTCATTTGCTTTTATCGTGAGAGGTAGGGCGATGAGATTTAGAAATAAAGGGATCCTGTTACTGCTTGTACCTGGATGCGGCATAATGTTTTGACCAACATTGTCAGAAAAAAAGGGGGTTGTGTGTGTTGCTAAAAAAGAGGATATGACGTTTATCATTGGTGCAACGCCCGGTGAACGAGTAAAAAATACCAAGGAGTCACATGAGTTGACTTTCAAAGAGTCAGTTGACGTGCAGAAGGTAAAACCAAGCAAAAGAGACGTGTGAAAGATAACCGCAGCATAAGAACCCTCCACCCGTCTCGCCTCTCGCCCTTTTTTTCTAACTTTTTTTTTATTTTTCCTTTAACACCTTATCTCTCTCTCTCCCTTTCTCCCTTTAAACACACACACACTTTATATATACAACATGAAGCTTTTTGCCATCGCAACTGCTTTCCTGGTCGGATATGCTGCGGCTGTGCCGATGGTGACTCCGCCGACATTCTCGGATGGCATGATGGCACCGTTGTTCGCGTCCAATGAGGCGGAGGCGTTATCTGATTCATATATTGTTGTCATGAAGCACGATGTCTCCGAGCGACGCATTGAGGAGCATACCAACTGGATCAACGCGCTGGCCGTGGATGCGAACGATAACTCCAACGGGCTCTTCAGCAGCTGGCTGCACCCGGATACCATTGGTATCAAGCACGTCTACAATATGCCCCAGCTCAAGGGTTACTCGGGCAAGTTTGGCAAGCAAGTTCTTGATATCATCCGCCGCTCTGAAGACGTAAGTTGGAACCAAAACGCATACGCCGGATTACCTGAAACGCATCGACTCATGTTTGTTTTTCTTTACCGTAGGTGGCGTATGTCGAGAAAGACTCGATGGTCTACACAAGCGAGCTCCAGCGCAACGCTCCGTGGGGCCTTGCCCGCATCTCCCACCGCGAGTCGCTTTCGTTTGGCACCTTCAACAAGTACCAGTATGCCGACGAGCCTGGCAAGGACATCAAGGTATACGTCATCGATACCGGTGTCAATATCGAGCACGTTGACCTTGAAGGCCGCGCTATTTGGGGCAACACCGTCCCTGTCGGTGACGAGGACGAGGATGGCAACGGCCACGGCTCGCACTGCGCGGGCACGATCGCCGGTGCGAAGTACGGTGTGGCCAAGAAGGCTCACCCCGTCGCTGTCAAAGTCCTGCGCTCCAACGGCTCCGGTACCATGAGTGACGTCGTCAAGGGCGTCGAGTGGGCCACGGAGCGACACATCCAGGAAGCCCAACAGGCCAAGAAGGCAGGCACCACCTACAAGGGTGCAGTCGCCAACATGAGCTTGGGTGGTGGAAAGTCGCCTACACTGGATCGTTTTGTCAATGCCGTATGTATCCTATTATCGGATTAGACGAGTCAGTCGTGACTAAACCGTACTTTCTATTTAGGCTGTCGAAGCCGGCATCGTGTTTGCCGTGGCGGCAGGCAATGATAACCAGGACGCATGCAACTACTCGCCTGCGGCGTCTGAGCTGGCTATCACTGTGGGTGCGTCGACTCTGAATGACGACCGCGCGTACTTCTCCAACTATGGCGAGTGTGTCGATGTCTTTGCGCCTGGCCTCAACATCCAGTCCATCTGGCGCGGTAGCAAGTATGCCACCAACACTATCTCGGGTACCTCGATGGCTTCCCCACACGTCGCCGGTCTGGCTGCGTACTTCCTCAGCCAAGCTGAAGAGGGCGTGACGCCTAAGCAGATCAAGGACAAGATCATTGAGTTGGCCACCAAGGATGCTCTCAGTGGTATCCCGAAAGGCACGCCCAACAAGCTTATTTACAATGACTTTGCGCCCAAGTTGAGAAACCTTCGCTTCTCAGAGTACATGTAGATGAATGATTCTCTGTTTCGCTGTACTATACCCCCCCCCTATCCCCATTGCTGCCTTTTTTTTTTTTTTTCCTTTTCTCTCACTTCACATAGTTTAAATCACCAATGTCCGCTTCAATATATAAGAGATTACCGAATCTTTTTCCATACCACAAAAGTTCCCACGCTGTTTTCTTTTACACCATCATCAGTCATGTTCTTGAAGCAAGCTGCGACCACCACCGCCTCTCGCCTATCTACCACTTGGCATCATACGCCCCGCCTGGCCTTGACCACCGTCCGCCGACTTCATGCGGAAGCAGCCGCGTCGGGCAAGGAGGCGTATATAGAGCATCTGTCTGGCGATCAGACCGGCATTGCCGTCCTCAAGCTCAATCGTCCCAAGGCGCGCAATGCCCTCTCGGTCAAGCTTCTGGGTGAATTCCGTGAAGCACTCGAAGAAGTGCGCTTTAAAAAGTAAGCCAAGCTGTGATTTTATAAAAAGTCTATGTCCTGACGCTCCAGGAAAAAATAAGTGTACCACGCGTTCTGATCGTGCAGAGCTTGGTGGACAAGGTGTTCTGCGCGGGTGCAGACCTCAAGGAACGCGCGACGATGTCCCCTAGCCAAGTGACCCAGTTTCTGCACTCGCTGCGACTCGCGTACCGCGAACTGGAAACGCTGCCTGTGCCGACCATCGCGGCCATTGACGGTGCAGCGCTTGGGGGTGGACTCGAGATGGCCCTTTCGTGTGATATGCGCGTGGCTGGTCCTGGGGCAAAGATCGGTCTCCCGGAAACGAAACTTGGTATCATTCCTGGGTAACCATAGCGAAGCGATGGGAAGGTTACAAGAGACTTATACGTTGTGCTCTCTCTTACAATAGTGCAGGTGGCACGCAGCGCATGACGCGACTCATCGGATCGGCTCGGGCGAAGGAGCTTATCTTTACGGCCGAGGTGCTGGACCACCAAAAGGCTCTGGCTTATGGTAATGTATTTGACTTGACCCCAAAAAGGGTAAAGACGTGTTTTCGTTATATTAAACGGAGCCCAAAGGCATTGTGAATCATGCGGCGGACACGACAGCCTATGAGCGGGCAGTTGCATTGGCTCAGGCGATTCTGCCACAGGCACCGTTAGCGGTACAAAAGGCCAAGGCCGCGGTTGATCGTGGCGCCAGCTTGGATATGTAAGTCAGGATGCGACGTAGGAGAAGCGAGAATAGTGACGGATATCAATCAAACGATATTAGTGACACGGGCCTGGAAGTGGAGCAGGCGTACTACCAGCATTTGATCCCGACCGAGGATCGTTTGGAGGCTCTGGCAGCGTTTAGAGAGAAACGCACGCCTGTGTTCAAGGGCAAATAAAAGTATGATACCGATACTGTAGGCAATATGTCGATAGGTGCAGTAGAAAAAGCAACAAAATGTTTCAAATGGGAGAAAAGGGTTTCAATTCCAGACAGCCAAAATCAGTTGTCTAGGCCCTTATAATTTTTGGGATGGAGACACACACCATCGTAGTTGTCTGTCTTGTATAGTTTTTATATGGCACAAACGAACGGCAAGAGGAAACCCACCGTGCTTCCTCTTCATATTGACACGACGTCGTTTACGAATCCACCTCCTCAGGGTGCGTTTACCTGGCGTCGTTACAAGCGTCAATTGCCCCTTCTGATCCTCCTCTGCTTGTTCATCTTGAGTGTCTCTGCCAACTTTGTCCAACGTGGAAGGCATCGCAACTACTACAACCAGATACAACGACAACAATCGCCTTCGACCGATCCTCTTCCTCCTCCTCCGCACCACCACTTGGACGTGAACCACGCCATCATCGTCGCGGGTCATGCCATCTACAAAGGCACGCCTGATCCTCAGCACATTGCCACTGAGCCCGACTGGATTCTGGAGCCCTATCAGCAGGGGCAGGTCGACACCTTTGTCAAGCACATTCAAAAGGGGGTTGACTTGGCACAGAGCGACCCGCACTCCTTGCTGATCTTTTCTGGGTAAGCGGATGGAAAGAGAACCCACCCGTAGCAGGCTTATTGACGTAACGATGAACAGAGGCCAGACACGGCCCGCCGCAGGACCACGATCCGAAGGGGCTTCCTACTGGATGATTGCAGAAGCCCTGCTTCAGGACGAAAAAGAAAGCAAGGAGCTGCTCAGCAGGATGGTCGTCGAAGAGTATGCCCGCGATTCGCTCGAAAACGTCCTGTTTGCCCTGTGCCGCTTTGCTGAAATGGCCGGCAACTACCCAGACAAGGTCACCATTGTGGGTTTCGAGTTCAAACGCCAGCGTTTCCTCGAGCAGCACCTCCCTGCTCTGCGCTTCCCGGCTGACAGGATAAACTACGTCGGCATTGATCCGCCCTTTGATCCCACCGGTGCGGCCGATCGTATTGCGGGCGAGCTCGCCAATTCCAAAGGCCCGTTTGAACAAGATCCCTACGGCTGCCGGGACCCCTTACGACAGAAGAAGCTGGACCGCAATCCTTTCCGGCGAAGGTAAGCAGCGAGAAGAGAAAAGGAACCAAAATGAAAAAGAGAGAGACTGACACTGGTATACTATGTGGATCATGTCAGGCACCCTTATCGATATACCTGCCCAGCCCTCGCCAGTCTTCTTAGCTATTGTCCTGCAGACAATACTCTCTTCTCCGGCCCACTGCCTTGGGCGCCTTAATACTCCGCCACTCACCTTGTACCTCATTCTTTCTTTCTATTCCCCATTGACATGCACTCGCCTTCGTCTTTTCCGCTTCCTCCCTCCCTCTAGACCATACACTCTCGCATGACACGCAACATATTACATCTTACAACAATGCACCATCTGCACATACAAACAATAAAAGCAATACAGTCCATCTCTTTTTCTCTCTCTCTCTCTCTTCAGTGAAGTGAGCAAAGTGAAATGTCTGTTACCTTCTTCTTTCAGTTCTACTTTCTTTCTTTTCTTCGTCCTTTTACTCTATATACAACAAGCTATTTGGTTCTTTTTTTTTTTTTCTGTACAAGGAGTGGGATGGGTGTGTATATACAAAATGAATGGAAACAAGGGGCGGGTTAGATTTATCAATAAAATCAGCTCAATCCGCCCTGAGATAATACTCAGAGATGAACTGGTCGGCGTGGCCCTCGTCTTCCCAGGTGAAGTGCAAGGGATCGTGCGATTCAGGAGACCACGGCGTGACTTTTAGTGAGAACGCAAAGGGGAAGTTCTGGTTGACTTGATCCAAGGCCGGAGCGAGTTCTGCGACGAGTCGGTCCAGAAGCTGTGGCATGATTTCGTGGTCCAGCTGGTGAAACACGCGGCGCAGGTGGCGCACCATCGCACCATCCAATTTTGACGCAAGCGGTCGGCGCACCTTGTGCTTCTCGATGGTCTTCTTGACCAGCGTTTGAAGAGCGTTCGTGCTCATTGCAAGGGAGTCCCAAGCACTCGGAATCAAGTGGCTCTCTGCATGCGACTGTATCGCCTCTTCGAGTTGGGTACGCAGCATTCGCATATCATCCAGAGCACCGCCTTCCGGGTTTTCACAGTGGAGCGTCACATGTTGCTGCAGTAGAGCGGCCATATCTCGGTGGCTGGTGGACCGTATCGTATCAAGGTGCTCGTATTGCCAGTGGGTGCTAATCAGCCGTGCCATGCGCTCCGTGTCAGCGTTACGCATCGGCATAGCGCTGACGAAACTCACAAAAGCAAGAAACAGGGCAGACAGAAGATGAATATACATTACTGATGTGATTAAAAAAAAAAAAGAAAATTGGTGAAGGCGGTCATCCCTGCCTTTTATATGCAAAATAAGATCGGATCGGTATCTCCATCCAGGTACTGCCCGCTCCGACGTTAATTGTTAATGAGGCCAGGGGCTTCTTCACCCAAAGGCCCAACCCAAGGCACTTGAGCCAACCGATTTATCTAAATGAACCACGCTTTCTCGCTAGAGGCTATCAGCTTGCATTTTAAAGGAAAACAGAGGCTGCTCGCAGGCGTAAAAAGCACAACAAAGAAAACGCGAACCGTTTGGTTCGCATGTTTGTTATGGGATCGACAGCAGGCGCTGGCGGATGTAAAATAAAACGACGACAAAGATAACGACAAGCGAGTGGTTCGCGTCATTTTTGCATCTTTGTTATGAGTCGACACTACTTGCGAGCGAATCATGACTATGGATTATGCTCATTTGCGCTCCTATGCCACGCTCAGCCCACACTAAATTTGCGCCTTTCTTATGAAACAATGCACATACCACTAGCTGAACGTCGCCATACCTGTACCGTTTTTTCCTCTAGTCACGACGGGCATAATAGACAAGCGTGAAAGTGCACGGTTAATCCAAGCAGGGGGCTAAATGAATCCTGTAACTGCTTTGCTTTAGTTAATATAAGATATATCATCATTTGACTTTGTCTGCCCGCAAACAAGCATAAATTACCAAAGTGAGCAATGGATGGTGCGACCCACGCCACTGGTTCCATTGGTAAAGGCTTTTTTTTTTTTTTTGTTCGATCGTTTAGTTTTTAATACTTGGTACTCGTCACATCTTTTGTCCATCAGTGATAATGGATAATTGACCGGTGCCAAGAGTTATCGAGTATTCTACGGTGATATATGTTCCCACTTGGTGTGCCCCGTCACTTCATCACAACAGACCTTGTCACACAATGAAACTTGTCATTCTTGTCGGTTTTGTCAATGGAGCCACAATTTCCGTTCCCGCACAATCCAGACTTTTACACAAAAGAAGGTTAAATGATAGGCGATAAATCATGATTTCCGTAGTAGAGCCGGAGGCAGACAAACCAACATCATGAAAAATAGGAAGATACTCTAGTAATGCATCTCGTATATGCATCTTATAGTGAGTATTTTCCATGTGCCTATGGGGCCGTGCAAACCCATTGGCTTGCAAAAAAAAAAAAAAAAAAAGCTTATTTTCTAATTTGCTTCAAAAAGAAAGAATCTCCAAACAACATTGCTTCGACCACGGAAGCGGATACCATGAAGAAGAGGTAGAAAGTGCTGTTATCATCGTCGTACGCAGAGCATGCATTGAACATACCGCTACTACTGTACTTCGCCCCTCATTTATAGGCATACAATGATTAACCATGAATCCATATAAAGAATAGATCTCTGCATTTATACAAGCATGTAGAGAGTAGAGAACGTACTAAAACAAAGGGCTACAAGTGAATAGCAGTGTAAGTTAATCAGGCGAAGCACTTGTACAACACAAATACATACGTTTAGTTCCATTCCCGTGAAGATCTACACGGAAAAGGAGTCTCAGGGGCGAGGAGCAACGGAAAGAACGGACGGACCAATATGTGGCTTAGCACACTGAAAATCATGGGAGAACAATAATAATTTATAACAAGACATGCTTTTTATTTCGACCCGAGCCATCATCAAGAAGAAAAGGCAATGCTTAGTTCATGGCCTGAACGAGCTTGTTGATGTACTCCTCACGGTTGCCGGTGTCACCGCCAACGATGAAGTGGCCGCTGAACTTGCGGTCCCGCCACATGTTGTTGGGGGAGGAGAGCTTGAAGGTCCACAGGAAGTTGTTGGCCTGCTTGAAGTTGGGGCCGACGGTGTAGATCTCATGGATCAGGTCCTCAACGCTCTGGATGCCGTACTTGCCAAGAGCAGCCTCAACGACAGAGTTGTCGTGGAGGGGAATGCGCTGGCCGTTAACCTTGGCGTAACCGCGCTTGTAGACGAGCTCGCGGACGGTCTTCAGGTTGGGGTAGCCATAGGTGACATAGGGCTGGATAAGCTGAAGCATCTCCAGGGTAGCCTTGTTCAGACGAACGAAGACACCGTTGTGGATCTGGAGAAGACGGAAGAGCTGCATGACCTTGCGGGGCTTGGGGGGGATGTTGTTGATACCGCGGATACGGACAACGAACACAAGCTTGGGCTGGGCAGGAACGTAGTAGTTACCCTCAGCGCGAGCCTTGCGGGCAGCCTCGATCTCGGCGCGCTCGGCATCAGCGTACTCGGCGTAGTACTTGGCGGTGCGCTCCTTGATCTGCTCGCGCTTGGCCTTGGCAGCCTGATGGACAAGAAGTGCAAGTTAGCAGTGATTCATAAATGAACAATAGAGGCAGCGCAAGGACAGTTTCTTTTGCTCGCAAGTCATTCAGCCCCGAAAGATGGTTGACTTTGTAACAGCATCGCGTCAAGCTAGTTGCAAGTGGGGTAGGCCCCAGCTATCATCACCTTGGACTTGAGGCAAAAAAAAAATCCTTCGCCAGCCACCCATTAATTTTTCCATGTCATGATACTTGCCTTGACGAGCTCAGGCTTCTTGGCAGCAGCCTCATCAGCAGCCTTCTTATCGGCGGCCTGCTTCTTGGCAAGGGTCTCGGGGACGAGAACGTCGTTGAGGGTAGGGACGGTGCTAATGGAGAAACAAGCAATCAGACAACAATTCGACGGGTCGATGTACCTGATCATGACACAGTCAACTCTCTTGCACTGCCACACAGACGCCACGAACGAATCTGTTGTTATTGTGCTGTTCTGGTTGGCTTGTATTGCTTGCGTGTCCGAGCGAGCCTCAGCCCGAATCGGCTTCTCAAGAAGTATACCCTTTCAAGGCGATGTGCCATGCAAATGTCGAGATGCCGCCGTTTCGTAGTCGAGGTTGGTAGTTTGTTGCATACAGGCAGTGCAAGAGAGGAGAAGGGGCCAGATAGGCATTTTGCATGGCTTCAAAGGCATGGCTACTTACTAGGAGACCATAGTACCGACTATCACAGCTGGAAAAGAGGAAGAAAAAAAAAATTTTTCAGCCTGACTCGAAATAAGTGTGCGTGACTGTTTGACAACTTTTTTTTTCTCTCTGCGGACTTCTTGGAGTCCTTGCTCAGACCAAAAATGATAATTCAGAGCAGGACATTTGCATAGAAGAGCGTCACCACTGGTCTTTACCTTGCCTTCCTATTTGTCTTAATAAATATTATGAACTATAAGCATACAGGCCATTATGTGTTTAATCTTTCCATGGCAGTAGCTACTGCTGCTGGTTAGCACAAGAGGTGAAGAAACCCTATGCGCTTTAACGTTCGTATGATTCAATTACGCTCTCATAGCCGGATAACAGCAGCACAAAGAGATCAAGGAATTTGCGGACGAGCTTCATATTTCTTATGCAAGCTGTTACATAAATAAAAAAAGGCTTTTTGTGACGATTTACTCGAGCTTTTTCATAATTTTAGACACGAAGCGCGAACAGATCTCTGATAGCCGAGATGAGTTTCGTATGCAAGTTATCGATAGAATTCCTGTTTACATTGTCAGCAAAAGTTGCAACTTGTGTTAGATTATATGCAACTTTTCTTGAAGACCAATGGTGTAAGGTGGTAAATTCATGAAACACGTCTGAAGAAAGGGGCCACTAATACTTACATCTATGAAACAATTCAAATTTGACCATCATGAAAGCACATGTTTTAGGAAAGAAGGAGGAGCATGTTATCTTCTCTGAGAAATATTTACCAGATATATGGTCGAAATCATATGAACTTGCGCCCCTGCACACCACTTCGTCAAGCACTAGAATAGCCATTGCAAAACGAAGACATCTACGCTAAGTATGTACTGTATATACCTGACCAAGGCAACCAGCAAAAGCCTTGCATTTGAATAGCTTATTTTTAACGACTGGGACATGAAAATAGCCAGTGAACCGTGTAGCGTTATGTTCTCGTCATTTTGTCAAAGCATCCAGTAGGGTCTCACCAGACCTACTATAAGTCTTTCTAATCTGCCCAAAACCGCGGGACATGTGTCTGTCTTTTTAGTCCATTCTTTATGCCATTATCTAAAGCTTGGCAATATGAGCGAAAAACAGAAGAGCAGCACCGAATAGTGCACGCTTCCTAATTTCGCTCACGCCGTTAAAAAAAATAAAAAACATCGGACAGCCCCGAGACCGGTATATGTGTCAGTCTGAGGGAACCTAGTAAAGCAACTTTTAAAAATATGATGCGAGTATGTCGCAAGCCCGCAAAAATAATCTCATGACCGAAACGAGCGTAGGGTCGACCAGCAACAAGAGTATCTGATGCATCATAGACCGGAAAAGAAAAGGAAGCGGGGAGAAAGTGGATCAGGCTGATGCGAAACATGATTGGGCACCCGACATGCCATGCCAAGGAGAGGCTAACCACGGAGTTGTATCCCCCTCCCCACGCCCAGGCCCATTCGCATTTGTCAGTCTAACCTGGATGAGACCTCTAGCAGTCTGAACGAGTACGCAGCTCACCTATCTTGAAGGATCAGCGAAGCTAAAAAAAGAATTGGACTTTGTTAGCAATAACAAAAACACCTCCCGTCAACCAAGACAACTACTTGAGATACTACCCCAGACCCGATGTCCTTCACTATCTCCGCAATCAAAAAAGGACAGGAATTCAAGCCAGATATTTCGTTCTTCTATTCGATTGGGCCATGCTGATCGTCTTGTATGAATTTGTGAAATCCAGTGTCGGTCATACCGAACGTTCACCGAACGTGAAGAACCATCAGTACACCAAATGCACTAGGTTGCACACGTTTTGTGGGGAGGTAGCTTGCGGCACGTCAAATCAGAGAAGAGCGCAATCCTCAAGACAAACGCCATATCGCCAAGAATTCGGTCGGGCAGGCCGAGTTAATCGGTGGGTGCTACCGAGCGAAATGAAGAACGAACTCACCCACAAACAAACGAGCATCGATTTCACCATCATTGCTAATCCTCTTTTAGTAACTACATTTACCTCTTCGAAGGCACGACACGCGCGGGTGGTCCCGATATCTCTCTTACTTGCTAGCACGTCAGTTCCTTTTAGCCACTTACTGCCGATCCATTGCCGTCAGGTCATTATAACACGTTAAGATATGCCGACACAACTCGCTGCCAAGAAAGAAAGACGTCCGGTCACGACCATTCTGCTATGTCTGGAAGGTAAAGCATCTTGGTCGCCCGCATTTGTCAATTACATATAAATAGGCGCAAGTTAAGGTGGCCATTCTGAATCACCACAACACATATTCACTTCCCTCTCATTTCTCATTCACAAAATACAACATGAAGATTTCTTTCCCTATCGCCTTTGCTGTTGCCCTCGCTATGGCCAACGTGAACTTGGCTGCACCCGCCGGTGCTGCTGCTGATGTGCATGCTGTTGCCCCTGTAGGCGACAGCCCTGCCTCGCCTGCTCCTTCCGTCGCTCCACACCAGCAGCCTCCCAAGAAGCCCGAGCACGAGAAGCGTGGCGATGAGAAGCCTGCTCCTCCCAAGCCTGCTCCGTCTGGTGTCCCCCACCAGCAGCCTCCCAAGAAGCCTGAACACGAGAAGCGTGGCGATGAGAAGCCTGCTCCTCCCAAGCCTGCTCCGTCCGGCGCCCCTCACCAGCAGCCTCCCAAGAAGCCTGAACACGAGAAGCGTGGCGATGACAAGCCAGCTCCTCCCAAGCCTGCTCCGTCTGGTGTCCCCCACCAGCAGCCTCCCAAGAAGCCTGAACACGAGAAGCGTGGCGATGACAAGCCAGCTCCTCCCAAGCCTGCTCCGTCTGGTGTCCCCCACCAGCAGCCTCCCAAGAAGCCTGAACACGAGAAGCGTGGCGATGAGAAGCCAGCTCCTCCCAAGCCTGCTCCGTCTGGTGTCCCCCACCAGCAGCCTCCCAAGAAGCCTGAGCACGAGAAGCGTGGCGATGAGAAGCCTGCTCCTCCCAAGCCTGCTCCGTCTGGTGTCCCTCCCCAGCAGCCTCCCAAGAAGCCTGAGCATTAAGTGCGCTGAGTGTCTATCGGATGAATGACTGAATCGATATCTGTGGTCTTTTGTATGAGTAGTGTAACACTGGCCTTTCATGACCAACTGAGAATATCACCGAATAAAGATTGGTCTCTCCAAAACATCATCTTATTTCTTTTTTCGATTTATGCTATATATGAAGAGGACACTGTTTGTAAATTGTAAACCGATATAACAAGCAAATCCAAGCAGAGTATGCTACATGCTCTAAAATACGCCCTGGAGAAGACATTTGTGACTTACCAGTGCTGATATGACGCTACGTATAATAGAATGTCGTATGAACCCTATATACATAATGAACACGTATATAATATTTGTTTGTTATAAGAGAAACAAAAAGAATATGCGACGTGTCCTCTAGTGCAATTAAGGACTTGCGGTATATATTGCAATAGTGTACTCGTCCAACAAGTATCCTCGAATATACCAGAAATCCATATCCTATATATCCTATAACTTTAATCAGATAGTGATAATAAATTGAGCATAATGCTCCACATATTGGGAGTTTTGTGGACAACATTGTTTGCCCCCTGTGCCTAAGTCATGTTAACATATCTATTCTATATAATAAAAAAGAGTGCGCCTTGACTCCGCTGAATCGAGTTACGAGTTATTACAGTCCTATAATGGTGATCTTGTGTAGTAAAAGTTAGCAAAAAGCAGGCCTTTGATCGACACAGACTTGAGTTTCATTCCAAAAATATTTGCTATCCGTATCAGCACATGGAAATATACAAGGCGAAGCCTTCACCAGCTTCGGGAGCGGGAATACGGAACTGGAGATCAAGTGCAGGCTGTGATGACACGGAGCCGAAGGCGGAGGGACTCATTCACACACGGAACGCCGATCGAAGGCTCACGTACGACCGCAGCGAAGCGTTCACGAAGCTGGTCTATTATATAATATAAATAGGATTCCGTAACTACTTAATTACATAAGCAGGATGCTGGAGACCCGAGTTAATTCCCGTCAGGGTGTCTGGCAAAGTAGACTACTTTGGAACGTGAACGGTACCTGACGTCAATCCTCATCAAGGTCTTTATTTCTTGTGTTCTTTTTTCCATTGGCAGACGTGGTTTATATCGCATGTCCATCTATGTGAGTCTGTCTCACGAAAGACGACTGTTTCTCCCACGTCTACTTTTCTTCTTCTTTACTCTGGTCAAGCCTTCCTGCTGGTAAGTACATACGAAAAGATTCTAGTTACAAGTATAAACTAATAAGGGCAATATAAACCACAGGAGCTAGACCAAGTCCCTCTGCCACCGGTTGCTCGCCCCCTATTGCACCGGTGTGCATGATAGTAATTGTCGCGTCAAGAGTACATTGGTTTGGACATCACTAAGCTTCTTCTGAGGTATACTAATCTTGCAGACTTCTTTCTCGCCTCTCTTCCTGTCGTCTCTTCCGTTCGCGCCTCTTTCCCTCTTCCGCTTGCTACCCTCAAATTAGAGGGCTTTTTTCCCTCTTTTTCCTCTGCCAATAAGTGAAACAGATTCAGGTCTATGCATTGTATAAGAGACATTAACACATGTTTCAGTTCCGCTCCTTTTTCGTTCTCCCTTTGCTCTTCTTCCTCTCCCGTCTTTCTTCCCCGTTTGCGATCCTCTAGCCTAGGCGATCGGTGGCCAGAACCACCATTAAGACACTTCCTCACAGACATCGCCCTTGCGCGAAATGTCTGCTCCCCGATCACCGGTAAGTGTTTTGCAACTGGGTAATGTGTCATTGTGACTTAATAGTGCATTCAGCTTAGGTGAGCCGGCGGCAGCGCGCCGTGTGCGTGCATTAACGACCCTGGCTCCGGCCGCTTAGGTATGTAGAATAAAAATGAAGTGTAGTCCACAAGAACTAATTTCGGATGGAAATTTCGTAGGCTAGTTAATCTAATTGAACAAGTGGAATAAACAGGATATCGCACAAGGAGAATAGCGGGTTGAGTAAGCCAGTGCAAATACCCTAAGTTTGGTCTTGCGTGAACCAAAGTAATCATTGTTGATGTACACTCATGATCGAATTTGTATCGCGTATTCACAATTTATTGAACTTATATGTACATAGTATTCTGAATCTGCAAAATGGCGCAAGGCGTCATTCAATGGTTGAAGGAGCGTTGCTGGTAGTTGGGGTTAAAGTTGGGAGTGCGGCCTTGGGCGCTGTTACGGATCTGACTGCCGGCAAGCGCGTTCTGGTGACTCATTTGGGTTGCCTGCATCTCGTATTTCTGTCTCTCACGGAATTCCCTTTGAGCTTCCATTTCCTCTTCCCTCTCGCGCTCTTCGTCCTCGACATTCTGCTCGTCCTCGCCATGGTGCTCCCTATAAGTTTTTAAATAAGAGTATTCAAAAGAAAAGAAAGCAAAACATACTCAGCCTTGAGGGGGTGACGATCAGGATTGGGTTGCTTCACGCGCATTCCACCAGCCTTGCGAGCGGGAGGATGCTGGTGCTCGAGAACGGGGTTGTCTTGATGGCTTGCCATAATGCTCACTGTATTTTGTATTTTTGGTTGTCGGTAAGACTAAAGTGTGAAAGAAATAGGTCTTTTATAGACGCGAGACATGGGAACAGTCTTAAGCCCATGCGTGTAATCATGACGCCTATTCGACATCACAAGGTTCGGATTTAATTCCCGATTGTCAGCATTTCATGTCAATGTGCCGCGTTATGACGCTCAATTAGAAGCTAAACGAAAACTCAGAACAGCTCATTGCGATCAAATCATATCATGCAACCACAGACAGCTGCCGTTACATGTTCGTCATCTCCGTTTAAACCTGACTAAAATGATCAGGGAGTTTACAAACCATACAGCCTTGATATTAATTCGTGTGGTGGGAAGTTTCCCGCGCTAGTTGCTCGTTGCCTCTGATATGCACAATAAGGTTGGTCACACGCCATTTATCATCGTGCGAAAGCTGCGCCAATTATCTGAAAAGTGGGCTTTAATGTAGCCATCTAAAAGTATGTAATATGGGTTTAAAAATGCAGATGCAAAGATGCTTATTCTCTAGAGATGTCGCGACCTAAGAGGGTCTTCTTCAGCCAGTCGGTGATGACCAACGTGCGGTTACGCGTGGAGAAGAGGTTCGAAACATATGCCGAGCGCCAGAACGCGTACGTAGCTACACCGCCAGAAGCCAAGTTGCCGGGACCGAATGGCAGATCGGCAATAGCCTTATCGGAACCGATATAGCTGAAACACAAAACGAAAGAAAAAGTCTTAATTTCGGCACCCTCTTCCTGTGGTCTATGTTTCATCCTTACCAAAGAGAGCCCTGGTGAGAGTAATGGAAGGGTTTGATGTCACGCGCCTTGGCCAGCTTGCGTTCCTTCTTGCTACGCTCCTCTTCGGTGGTAGCCATTCGCGCTTCAGCCTCCAACTTGTCACCCGTGGCCATCTGGGTCAAAATACGGGCGAGGTACTTGCCCTGCTGAGCAGCCACCTGGGCTGTAGGGGCGTACTTGGTAGCACTAGCATCACCCAGAGCAAAAATGTTCTCGGAGCCAGCTAGACGCAGCCAGTCATCCACAGCCAGACCACGGCGGATCGTCTGGGTCTCGGGGAACTTGGCCATCAAGTTGCGTACCAAAGGACGGGCAGTGTTACCTGTAGCCCAAACCAAAAGACCATAGGGGATGGTATCGGCTGTGCCATCAGGTCGTTGCACCACAATCTCCTTCTCACGCACTTCCTTGACCATGGTTTTAGTATGGATGGTAATGTTCTGTTCCTTAAAGGTCGACTCGGTATAATCAATCAGCTGCTTCGAGAAGGCTGGAAGCACGTTGGGCAGCGCCTCGACAAGTGTGATCTTGACCTTGCCAGCCAGCTCTGATGGGTGTTGTCAGATTTTATTTACAGCCCCATGATCAGCAACTTACCAGGATACCAGGCTGTCAGATCATCAACCAAGAAATCATGAAGCTCGGCAGCATACTCGACACCTGTAGGACCACCACCGACGACAACCATGTGGAGCAGACGATCGATTTCTTCGCTGGTCTGTCCAGGGAAGGCTGCCGTCTCGATACAGTCCATGAGCTTGGTACGGATCTTCTGTGCGTCCCAAACTTCCTTCAAGAAGCAGCCGTACTGCTCAACACCCTTGATGCCAAAGGTCTGGTTCATGGCACCAATACCGATGACCAAGTAGTCATAGGGAATTTGGCTGACGGATGCGGAGCCCTTGACTTCCGAGTTGTCTATAAAATGGAAGTACAGATAAGCGAACTTGCCTCGAGACTCATCATCAAAATTTCTTTTGTATTTTGTCTTACCAGTGATAGTGATTTGTTTCTTCTCGGGGTCAATGTCGGTACATTCGGCCTCATACACCTTCACCTGGCGGGACTTGTGGCGAGCAATGAAGCGCACAGGCTCGACGAGAGAACGGACGTCGATCGTGCCGACGGTGCACGAAGGAAGAAGAGGAGTGAACAGGAAGTAGTTACGGGGTGACACGACGACAACGTTGTAGTGATCGGTGTCGATAGCCTTCAGGAAGGAAGTGGAGGCCCAGCCACTGCCAAGGACAACAATCGTCTTCTTGGAGGGATCAAGTTCCTCCTGTGTGGGCGGGTGACGGTGTTCGTACATGACTTATCGAAGCGCGTTAGCAAAGTCCTTTTCTCTCTTTTGACGCAAAAAGACGTTACCATAAGCACCATAGCCGACACTGGCAACCAGACTATACTTGGCAACATTCTTAAAGATGACCCACTTGGAGGTCTTCTTGGGCTGAGTTGCGCCAGCCGTGGTGTTCAGGCGGAATTGCTGGGCAGCCCAAGCGTTGCGAGTGAAGGTAGCGGATGGCTGGCGCGCCGACCGGAGGAGAGCCGACGATCCTTTAGAGGCAAGATTGGTATGAGCACCGGCATCAGGGGTGGAGCTAAAGAACCAGGACTTACCTCGACTTGCCAGACGCGATGCAGCCTGCATGGTAGATTGGTTTATTTTTGTTGTGTTGGAGATAAAGAACACGGGAAATCAATTGGAAAAAAAAAATGACAGTCTTTCAATCAGGCATGTGGCGGTGATTGTTCTCCCGCGGGTGACATGCCCTATCCAGATGCTCATAACAGGAAAACTTCATCTAATCATAGTGTTCTGCCCAATGCAGCATCTATTTCTCCGGCCATGTCATTCACATGTTCATGTATTCTATTGCATGTCGATACAGCGCTGCGTCACTGTATCTCAGAATGAAGATCACTTCATATCATATGGGATGTCGCGACTTTTCAGCCCTGGCGTTGAAATCCGCTTGCCCCATATGATTTCATGCTCCTATTCAGCTCTCCTCCGCCTATTTTTGGACGTCAATGTCCCACGTTTCTAATCATTTACGAGAAACAGGAATACTCCACCCAATCTTGGAAGGAAACGAGTGGTGCTTGTAGGCGTATCTGACTCATCTCCGTGTTTCTTTTTTCAAATACCTTCCACCTTTTTTTCTGGAAAATCCCGCCTTTATCAAACATATGCCAACTTCCCTCATGTTTTTTTTCGTTTCATGTCGCTTCTGTTGGAATCACAGCCAGAGATCACTTTAGCCTTTCAAACATATTCTATATCGACATGAAGTGCCTCCGTCACAAATTTATTGGGGTAGATGGTCCTGCGCCGCCTGATTGATAAAAACTAGATGACAGATAACACCTTAAGGTCGTCCAGTCATGTTAAACAAATAACCCGATAGGTTGAACTATTCGCATTCACCATTTATGGTTTTTAAGGTAAAGTTTACCGATCATCCTTTCTTTTCGCTCCCAGCAACTGCATTTCTGGGGGAAAGTTCCTACTGCGGAGAAATATTTATATATGGTACTCTACGCCCAAAATCGCCTGCTGTTTCCCGCAGAATACCGCCTCACGTAAGTATAGCGTTCCATCACGCTATAGATGGCACTGGTAAACATATTCCAGAGCTAGCAAGAAGAGCTTATCTAAATTGTTGCTATGTTTTTGTCCAGTATGTGAATTGAATGAATAGTAGAAAAGAACACACGGAAAATGTATTTTATCTTTATCCCATGGACCTCGCTCCAGCGTGCAGAATGCCCCAAGCGATCAGAAGCGAGCTTTTACCGCGTTATTGTGCACACACATTTATAGGCTCCACGGCGTAAAGACTACGACACCATAATCGCCATTGAGAGGCAGGCGCAGAGTACAGGAAATTAGATGTCATAAAAGTCGCGTTGTTGTTTCTATCAAATGAAGTCTCGAAAGCAAACAGTAATTTATCGGCTCAATACTTTTTTTGGAAATTAGTTCAGTCATTTCCGGAAAGCCGACCTGGCTCCATTTTTGGCAGTCACCGAAATGAACCCTTACTTCACACTGTTTCTCTCAATAGATTCTACAGTGCTGATAAAGCACCCCAGAGATCGTATCAAAGACCTTAGGTATCTTTGAATAATAAGCTACCTACCTGGAAGTTTTCGGGGCTTTAGTTCCATGTTATGACATACAGGTGCTGAACTACCAAAGAAATTGGATTTCTGAAAGGGGCCTGGCGAGATACCCAAAACTACGTGATAACCAGATTCTACTTATGCAACCTCAAATAATCTTCAGCATGCCAATATACTAAGTCTGAAGAAGAGGGTCCAGGTAGGACGAATCCTTCCAAAATTGACACTGTCATATGGAACAACAAAACTGAAAATGTTGAGGGGTCTCCCTTCATAAAGTACTCACTCTGTGAATAAGTGGGCTCGTTGAGCATATACGAAGATATCAAATGTAGACAAAACCCGAGAGCCTAGTATCCATAACCAGGCACATCTTGCTCAAAAGTCGGGGTAAGTCGATGGACCAAAGGGTGGCTCGACCTGACTCTCCTATAACTCAGCAGACGAGAATGGTCAATAAGCATTAAAAAAAGATGCAACCGATTCCATCTTCACATTGCAGAGGTAACCGTATTTTTACTCGATGCCCCAAGGCTTGTCATCACATCATACCCCAGCGGATAGAGCAGCGCAAGAGCAGAACCTACATCTATTACTTGCAGAAAGGCAACGGACATGCTGCCAAAGAATATCGAATGTATTATCGGATCGGTTAATGCACTTTTTTTTTGAACTCATGTGTTGTTAACGTGTTTTCTCCTCCAGTTATCACAAATAGAACGTGCATATATATAATTTTTATCACACACTTTTTATTGACATAATTTTGGTAGGTAGTGGAAGAACATACACTATAGGTGCTTCTTGGTATTTGAAATTTTGTTCTACTGCGCACAAAGGCATACTTGTATAGTAGCTCACCAAGTTTTAATTTATTAATTTCAGGACTCGATACAACATCAGGCTTTTTATCCATAGCTCGATCCTTTGCTCGGTCCTTTGAGCAACGAGAACTCCTATGCCGGCGCAAGGAATCTGCCCGGGTGAAAAAGCGACCACATGTTCGACAGTCATATCTCGGTGGCTGTTGGCCACCATGCCTTGCTGCATCATGCCGTCTCAGATCTTGCTTTCTGCTGAGTTTGGCCCCACACTTCATGCATGTGAGTTTGGTACTACATCGACGGGAATGCCGCCTCAGGTCTTCATTTCGACCGAAAGATATTCCGCACAACTGGCATGGATGCATTTCCCGGCTACTTTCGCTGGCTGTCGCTCTGGTCGTATACTGAGCGATGTCTGATGTACCATTGGGTATTGATACTGGATCTTCATTGCTCGCAGTTTCTATTATACAAGGCATGGGAGTTCCAAGAAACGGAGCAAGGTATGCATCCGCTAAAATATCCGCTGGGGAGGACGAAAGATCTTGAGGTGATGAGTCCGTATAACCCCAAAAGAAGGGGGGTAACGAGAACTGGGGAATAGCATCTCGATCAGCGGAAATACTATTCTGGACCAAGTCGTGGGATTGATTCGATACATCAGCCATAGCGTAGGGTGGAGAAAATAATGGTGGAAGAAAATTTTCGAATGACAAGCTCTCGAAAAGAGAACACTGATCCAAAGAGGACTCATCAAAGATGGGTGTTGATGTGGGTAGTGCCTGTGCCAATGTGCTCATCCCACATGGCTCCACGGGTACAGACGTCGGTGCGGATAAAGGATTTTGCTCTGCGCCCAAAGAACAATGAAGAAATATAGCATCAGAAAATGCGGGGGATCGCTCACCATTTGGAGGTGGTTGATTATAAAAGACAGGGAAGTGACCTTCGAAAATCGAGTAATCTGTGATGTCTTTTCCACTGTACATAAAAGGACGTCATCAAAGAACAAACAAACTGGCGGTCGAGCCTATTTATACGTCTCCGAATTGAACTGCCAGTGCGACACATCCGTCCCATTTAGGAAATGCTGTACTGGCGGCGGCGGCGGCGGCGGCGGCGGCGGTGGTGGGTGGGCGGTGGTGGCGGACCACAACGTGTAGTACAAGGAAAGCACACGCCAAGATACAGATTCTGAAGCTTGTGCAATTCCCCCTTTTTCTTTTTTGTATTTGCATTTACATTAAGCACAACGTCGTGTATGCATAGATATATTATCTGGACCTTCATGTTGATTTTGCGAAGAATTATGAACTGAAAAAAATATGTTCATGCACGTTGGCGTAAATGATACTAAAAGTTTGAGTCTTGACTCCATTATGGCACGTGCTCTTGCGTATCGTGCTTGGCGGGCGTTGCCCGTATAAAGTGTCTTGAGACCCGACATGATACCCTCACGCAGAAGCCCTTGATATCCATAAATTTACGAAATCCAATACTGGCTGGTGCGAATGCGCAATGCACCTCAACGTTGACTTCCGCGTTCATTGTCCCTCGATAACTTCATGCTGTAAATGACACTACGCGACTTGCATACATATATTTACATCCGGATAAGCCAGCTCGCTCATGATAGCTTACACGGCTTCGCGAATGCTCGCCTTTCTCATGAGTCATCTATGTTCGGGCAACCATAAACTTGCTGCAGTATAGTACTGTATGTAGTGCGTAGCTATATTGACATGGACGCAGATGTGCGTATGGCACAATGTGTTTGAAAACTTTTTTTTAGCAAGTTTATGACGTTTGTACCTTGTCCTCAATGCACTGGTATAAGAAGTATATTCCAGGAATATGATGTGACGCAAAACGGTGAATGACACGTCACCATCGTATAAGTTTTTAGCAGCAAGACAAGTGTGCCATTTTCCATACTTTATTGATGTGCATATAAAGAAATAGGTTTAAACAACATAATGTTTTATTGTAAGCATAGTTAGTTTACAGTGAATTGCCGCTTTTTGCTAATGTATTCGCGTTGCGCCGTGATCTGGCTTCTGTAGTTGACAAACCATGATGGTGCTGCTGTCGTTGACGTTGCCCGCCAGCCTTGTGCTGCTGAGAGGAGCTGAGATGACGCTTGAAAACGTCTTTCCGACTGAACTTTCGACAGCAGATATTACAGGTATAGGTGGTCTTCAGATGGACACTGTTCATGTGGCGTCTGGCATCCTGGTGCCTGGTGAACTGCTTGTCGCAACGATCGCAGTCGAAAGTTTTCCTTGGCTTTCGCGGAGAACCAGATTCGCTGCCGCCCTCCGGGGAAGAAGCAACCGCCATACCGTGCTGATAGTCTGGCAAAGGCGTTGTGAGTTGAGCTGAGGTGTTTATCTCGCTGAGGGGAACCGAATGAGGTGGCATAGATTTTGAATTGTTGAACAGTACTGTTTGGGATTGACATGCTGTATAGGAAGTAGAACGGAAGGGTTCAGGGTAAAATTCTGACGAAATCGATGTTGAGCGATGAATAGACGGCATAGGGAAGAAACTGCTTGTTTGTTGATGTGGCGCTGAAAGAATTGGCTGTGATTGGTTTGTACGTGTGTTGTTCATAAATGTTGCATCGCTGTTTATATTTGTCTGTCCTGGAAACCCGCTTAGAAGGGTACCTGTCTCGCTTTCAGGTCGAGAACTCTGTTCATACTGATACTGAGGAGAGTAGGCGCTGCTTTGATGATGGCTAGAGGTCATAGTGATAGTTGCTGTATTCAAGTCGCTGTATAGAGAGGCGGATAGCATAGGTGTGCAGGTGTATAGAATGAGTGTCGCGTTTTGAAAGTAGACCTCTGAAGATACCGCGTCGCGGGGAACGCGACACCAGTGTTAAATTGTAGAGTATCTATGGATTAATACAAGAATGCGATTGAAAACCCCCTGGTTTTTATAAAAAAAAAAAAAAAAAAGAGGTCGTGGTCTGACGGGATCTACTAATTAACAGGTACTTAGGCAGACACAGAGGAAAGAAACACAGAATAACTCAATAGCATGTAGAGTGTGCATGACAGCCACCACCCAGTTACTAGGTGTTCAATATTGGGTTGGATACACGTGGTGCAGCCCGCAGCGTCCGCCACACAAGACGGCTGAGTCAACTCGTTTTGGAAAGCATCTAAAAACTCTGGAGAAACGTAATCCATTTGTCCTCCTTACAATGGATGGGTACTTAGGGGCAAACGTAAGATAGTTGATTTTCTTGACCTCTGCTCCTTCTGTACACAATTGTCGCTGAGTGTTATTATTGGCCTGGAAGATGCGGTGGCACTTCATCACGTTTGCACTCAAACCTATATGCAAACTTTAGAACTCCTCTAATTAGAGCTAATATATAGTTATGCCATTGTACAAATCATCATAGCGGAATACCACAGAGACTTGTAGCTATCTCTTCCTAATTGCTATATCTAGTTGTATACTATATAATGTGCTTTGAAGGCGGTGGCTCCGTAAGGAACAATCCCACACCGCCACCGCCGCCGCGTATCTCCGACTCACATGAGTGCACCAAAAGCAAGGAAATAAAAAGTAACCAGCCGAGCAAGAGTTTCAGTGCTCTTGAGCATCCTGTTCCGTTGCTTCTGTCACTTGCTTTGATCTGTGCATCTTCTCTGGTACTCTTAATAGATCTATCTTGGGAATTTGTGGGTCCTTTTATGAGATCAGAATTGACATGGCGCCCCTGAAATGTACTACGAGTAACCAGAATTCACGCGCAAAACTCTCTCGTGTATCTCATTCAGCCGACGGAATCAAGCAAAATGTTCATCCCAGACGCATCTTTTATCTAGTTCAAATCGTATTGACAATCATTTCACATTCAGAAAAGTTTACCACCAGTGTGAGCTCACCACCACTCGGTCGCTTTCTGCAATGGCACTGATTGCCAAGTCTTGACCGAATGCGTTGTTACGCGACAAGTCCATCAACTCCTATTTCGTCGTATGATTCCTTTGTTTTCGCTTGTAATTTTCTATGATTATGATGCGGACGACAACTGTCCTTTTTAGATACAGGGAAAGAAGGATGCGCTCCATAACTCAGCGAAGATACCATCAATAACCACACCATTGAGGAACAAGGAGCACACTATAGACAGAACACACCATATATCATGCAAACAGGAATAGAAGTCGTCTCTGAGTACAACAGGTCTCTCGATCACACTGCCTCCATTCTCAAGATTCAGCCATGTATTATTCTATTGCATAGAAACTAAGTCTAAAAGTGTGTATGTTACGGTCCATGTGACACGAGTACTGCAAATCTTCTCAAGACAGACGACAGCAGTGAATCCCCTTTTTCTAGTGGCAATGGCAATATAAGAAGTCAGGTGCGTTGAAACACATACAAGGTCGAAGACTTACCTGAGACATAAAGTATTATGGTATGGATGGAATAATACGCGATCAGATATTTGGGACGCTCGCTGAAAATAAAATGACATACATATATTGAGTTGCTACATTGTTCGTATCAACGTCATAGAAGGCTACAGTCTAGCCATTGAGTTTAGCATGATCTACTGTTTTCAGGCGCATGACAGGTGTCGGGACCAAATAATAGTGTAAGAGACGTTGCACTTTACCAGCATGTGTCAGTTGCTCTATGCCGTAATGATGTGATGCGAGAATACCCTTGTGCATATACACCCGAGTGATATCAACCTGTGCTGTGAAAAAAAAAAAGAAAGGTGAAGCAAATAGCAGACCAGAGTTCGTGCCTGGAATAAAACATTCCCATGTGTCTTTAACTCACGGCTGCTAGGACTATTTCGTCAATGACATATTATTGTGCTCTTTATTTGTAAACAAACAGACACAGACACATAAGACATACCATACGTTAAAGAGAAAATAGACTTGCTGTAAAGTCGCACCACGCCAGAGTATCCGGTACAGAATGCACGAGATTCGTGTCCGCTCAGGGTTCACTATCGGAGAAGAAGCCCACGTCATGTGGAATCTGTTGTCGCATGCAGATCATCCAATTGACGACGACTCCGTTAGGTCGGTATGATCCAAAAAAAGAGAACAATAATGACATATTTGGACTTGTCAATATTTACTTCACGAACACTGGAAAATTTGCGCTTGCTTCGTCTATCTATCACAATCAGTTACCCGGTCATTGGTCATAGTGAGTGAAAACCAAAATGCAACGAAAGTGCATGGCCGGGATAGTATGATTGGCTGCCCGCTCCATCCAAACTCAGTGCGGGCGGACGGAACCAAAAAAAAAAAAAAAAAAAAAAAAAAAAAAAAAAAGGAAAGAGAAAAGAAAAAGATCATCTGGTGCTTGTGCGAGTGACCAGCGCAGAGGAAAGAAAAAAAAACTTTTTTTATACAGGCAACTATCTCGTATTTTATTTTATTCACATGAGGGGCAAAGAAAAATATGGAGCAGAAAGCGACAGTGCAACGTCAGGCTAGGCTGAATAAATCGGTCGAATTGGGTTGAGCAGGTTGGGTCGGGTTGGTGTGTGTACATATGTGTGTTCTGCTGAAATAAGCCATAGGTAGCACCAGCCGGGTGCGCTTTGTTATATAGTCGGGTGCCCCAATTTACGATGTTTTTTTCTCGTTACTTCCGCCACTTCTCCCTCCTCTCCTCTACTCTTCGCCGCCCACTTCGCCTACCTCCTCTTTTTCCTCTCCCTTCTCAACTGTGATTATCTTTGTATATTTTGAATGTTATAGTTCTTGTAATGACAGTGGCCGCGTTGTCCTATCTCCCTGCACAACACAGTAACAGTACGTCGACAGCCGCGACGTCGGGCGCCAGTCGCTGGCGGAAAGGCTTAGCCGTATTCTCGCGCTGGCATCAGCAACACTATTCCAGCAGTCGACGGTGGTCCCACTCACCTACTACGTTGGCGGCTGCCACCGAAAAAGTCATTTGTCATACCAAAAAGCAAGATGTCAAGTGTGAAGATTTGACTGCTCAGGAATTCGCCCAACTGACGGGTATCAAGATCAAAGAAGCTGACTTGCTACTGGAAGAAGAAGCCAGTGTTGAAGAGGATCACTGGCTAACGACTCAGTCGGCTCGCAGCACAGACCGCCTCTCCATTTGGGACTCGAGCTTCTGGCACCATGACAACCCACATGGTTGCAATAGCAGCACTGCCACCACTCGAAGTTGTTCAAACACACACCCAAGGCTGTTCGCACTAAGACGGCATCAATATACCAAGACGAGCACCAATAGCAGCGACCTGCCGTCGCCTCCCTCGCTGCTGAGTCATTCATCGTCTGCCTCATCGGCTCAGTCATCCTGCTGCTCTCGTGGCGCTAGCGTCATCACTAAAGGCAGATTCAAGATCGTCGTGGGTCAACCCGAAGAAGATAACGACGAGACCGAGTCGCTGCAGACCGCAGCTGACGTAGTTGAGTGGAAACGGAAACGTTGAACACATTGATCCCCTCTTGATCTCTTGTTGTATACTACCCTTTTTAATATGTTCTCCTGTTTATGCTCTTCCCTCTATGCCTAACTATTTATGCTGTATATACATCTTTCCTCTTTACATACCCTTTGCAATCATCATACAACTTCTTTTCTTTCTAACTTTAATGAAAAAACATTGCCTTCAATGATTGAAGAGAAAATGAATATATTACCAAAAAAAAAAATTAACGAAAAAGAAAGATGCATTACAAGTCTTCTGATGATGACGAAGTGGAGGAGAGTCGGCCTGGTTGTCGACGGGACTGCCACCAGATCCACTTGGCAGCTCTGTCTTCGCGTTGCTCCTCTTCCTCACTTTCGTATTCGTCGTCACTGACGATTACCGTAGGTTGCGGCTGCCTGCTATCATCAGCATGCCATCGCCACTTTTGACCGTCTGACTTGCTGGACGCCCAGCTGTCAGGTGTTGGTATCGGGTCTTTAGTCGGTGTGGACGGGGCGCTGGTATCGCTGTCATGATCGCTTGTTGCACTGCTCGACTCTTCTTCACGGCTTGACCCGTGATCATCTGGTAAACTTTCGGTTGCCTCGTCGTCTTCACTGACTTCACTGTCTTCTTCGTCCTCCTCATCAACATCCTCGTCACAAAGGTGCTGCTCATCGAAGGACTCTTCCTCCTCGTCATCATCCTGGTCGTCCCAGACGATATCATTACGCTCACTTAGTAGCAGCTGTTGATATTCAGCCTCTGCGTACTCGCACCAGTCGCTTAAAATAGCATGAGCCTTTCTTGCATCATTCGATATTAATATGCATGCATTATTACCTGAGCACGAAGAAGCCGAGACTGTCATCTAACATGCTAATTTCTTCCTCAGCTGCAAGCAACTCGGTTGGCGTAAGACCTGAACCTTCGGGATCGTCCATTTTTCCTTGAAGTAATTCTCGGCGCTCGAGCTCTTGCTTCCGCTTGGCGCGGATCGAGCCCTGGTACGCCTCGTGTACTTGGAATCGGTCAAAGTTGAGAAATGTGTCGAAAAACCGCTCGGCCATGTACCCGTTACGCTTCAGGTCCCGCAACCGAAATTGACCACGCACATCGGGCTGAATCAGGTCATTCCTATTGTGTCATATCAGACACCAGGGTCAGTTTACTGCCACCTTTGCGTCCACGGACCATCCACGCACGCACGCACACACGCACGTGCGGAGTGGTCGCTATCTACTCTCCATGCACTCACATCTGGCAAAGTATATCTTCAAACCGAATGCGATCCTCGTCCGCTACGCCACAGTGACGTTGCCTAAATATACGTGATTAGGAGTTTTCAGCAGACATCCCTTCCTTCCAGATTTAAACGAGTTTGAATGAACTCACTTGTCATCCTGTTCTTGCCAGAACTGGGATAATTCATATCCTGAAAGTACCCCATCCCCGTCTGTGTCCATACATCGGAACCTGAGGTAAAAAATGATTCAATTAGCCTATTTCCATTGTCACCGCCCAGTTCCCCTGCCGCTGATGCTGTGTTTCCATGCATTTCCCCTTTTTATCTTTTAGTTTCGTCCCCTTTCCCAGCAAGTCCCACCCCTCACGCGCACACCCTCGTAACCCTTTCTCCCGTGTCACCTCCTATGCTTTCACAGGGAGAGGGACGTCCAAGGTGAATGAAATACTTGCCAGTAATCGATAGCCATAGGCGTGCTTTTGTCTACTTCTGAAAGAAGGAACCCTAATTTGATTACAAAATGAGTAAATAGACGACTCAAGGCGAGGGCGTGGTACTCCTTACAAATATAATCCAGGTACGTCAGAGTCGGCGCGTCACCCCACACGCCTCCGCCTTGATCTCGTGCAAATGCGGGGATCCGGCAGCATTGCATGATACGGCGAACGACGCAAGGAGTCAACGCGGCTTGACTGTATCTTGCAAGATTAGCTTCGGATATGACAAGATCGTGATCGTCGTCGAGCGTCCAGAATTTGCAGTAAAGAACATAGAAATGCTTATAAGAGAAACAGTCTCGCGTCTATTATGGGAAGTCTTAGTAAGGTCCCAATTGCCGAGCACGTTACTTGCGCTATTCAAGTCAACGTTGGGACCGAGAGAGTGTATCATGCGGGCAAAGCCACTACGGCGAAATTGGACGAGAGTCATCTTGCCATTGGTTGCGCGGGCTTCATAGTATAGGCGACATATCACGGTTTCGACTGGTCCAGCAACAGAAAGGCGCGCGCGCCGTGTTTGTGTGAGTAACACTGCGGAAAATAAATTTACACAGAAATAACTTACTGTACCGTTCTTGGAACATGTGGTTGTCGGCGAGGAAGCGTAGGCCAGGATGGTTCAATACAATGTCTAGTATGTGTCGTTTAGAAATATGATGTTACTTCTATTGTAAAGCTTCGTTGCGTCGCCTCCGACGACAACAGTAGGTAAAATGGGGACGTAGGGGGGTTAAAGGCGATTGAATCACTACCTTCCAGGACGGGTAAAAAGTCTTCGGGTAAAAGCCAGGCACTACCGGGTTTTCTGAGAATGTTGAAAAAGAGCGAGTCATCGTCGTAGCGATTTTGTGACAAGGTGTTCCATCCACTAGAATACAGAACGAGCGAAGCGAAGAGACAGTTGCTTTAGTTTTTTGTCGATCCATTGTTTATGAGAGCGCCCTTTTTTGTGTCACCTTAAAAAGTCGCCAAGAGCGATCCTGTCTTCGCGCTTGTGCATGGTATCGAGGCGACGAAAGAAAGCGATGTTCATAAATCTAGGTATGCCGCATGCTTTGGTGACGGGAGCAAAATCCGTTTCCAAAAGGTGGGTGCGAACACCGTAAATACGTTCCACCAGAGCCTAATTGTTTGATACGTGTCAACAAAAACACCAACACAAGGAGCATGAATAATTCATCAACGTGCTTGTATATTTTTGCGATCGTCATCGTCGTCAGAACGTGGCTTTCCAAAAGGAAAGAAAAAGCGCGGTATATCAGCTGTAGAAGGAGAAGCGAAAGAGCTGGATGGTGCTGGAGATGGACTGACAATACTGCTGGTGGGCTGATCTTCATCGGGAGCTGTGAACACCACAGAAGGTAGAGTAGGCATGGGAGGCGACTCGTCGTCGACAGAAAATGACGGAAGAGTTGATGAAATCATAATCTCCTTTAAAAGAGAAAAAGAAGAAAAGAAGAGAAAGAAGAGGGAAAAAGAGGCTGTAGAGTTGAAGGCAGCTTAAGCTGCAATGCAATGCATTTTCGCCAGCCAGTCAGCCAGTCAGCCAGTCAGCCAGTCAGCCAGATGGCCTGCCAGGACTTTTTTGACACGCAACATTCTCTGCTCCTCAGCGATTGCTCCCCCTTGATTATATTTTCCTTCTCGTCTTTTTCTTTTCTTTTTTTTCTTGCGTAACTCGATATCAACATTGTGCAGTCCTCCCCGATAAACAACAGAATCGTCGTCACAATAGAATTTCTTTTCCTTTTTTTCTTCTTTTTTCCCTTCTTTTATTAATTGTATCAGCGTATGGATTTCAAGTGAGAACCTCAGGGCGACGTGTCAATAGGATAAGCCAAATAACCACGTATCCTGTCTCACTTGTTCTACTGTGAGCCGCTCTGCGATATCCTGGTTGAGCAGCCCTTGAATAAGGCGTTGGAGACCTGCTCTCGTCCGGTTAACAACCTTTGGTCTCATACTCTTTATTTTATTTCTTACCATGCGACACCTGAAAAGGGTATCGGATTTCAGCGCGTAGGATTTCTTGAGGGTTGCGGAACGGGTTTTCTCGATATATCATTGTATAAAGCAAGACACCCATGGCCCACATGTCCTGAGGTCGGCCTTCGTAGCAGCATCCTCGCAAGATCTCTGGTGCAGCATATTCAATAGTACCAGCAAAGGTATCGATTTGCGCTGGCGTGCTTGCAATTTCGGGTACAAACATAGCGCTTCCAAAATCGATAAGGAGTGCTCTATCATGCTTGTCGATCATTATATTTTCGTCCTTGATATCACGATGGATAACATTCAATTTGTGGTGCAGATGATAAAGTCCGTTGATAATTTGCTTGAAGATGTGCCGGACCGTATGCTCGCTGATCTCCGGGTGAGCTTCGATATATTCAAACAAGTCCTTGTCGAGATCATCCATGATGATATAGTGAAATTGGTTGTCCTCAAAGTGAGCCACTGCATTCAAATGAGCACTCATATTCATACAAGAACTATTCTGTACCTACTCATTTCAATACAGCTGCAGTGTGACCGCTTCTTCAGTGTACGTAGTATGTCGAGTTCAATGACGCTTTCAGGATCCTTTTTGATGCGTTTTATGATACATTTTCTAGTGGTTCGGATGGATGTTTGAAACGATGCTCGCTGTACGAGTCCGCGCTCGCCGTGGCTGATTCGCTTTAGAATCTTGTAGTTGTCGATTGATCGAGGGAACGTCTCTTCTGGATTGCTGATACATGTCGGTTGACTCTGGTCCACCAGGTATGAAGCCGAAGTGTCCTCGTCGGGCCGGAAAGAGAGACACAACTTTGACCCGCTATTTTTTGATGCCTGGACGATGATATGGATGCAATAATGACTGTCGCTGCTCAAGCTGGTTAAGGCAGTCGAGAGAAAGGGTTTTTCTGTCCAATAGCGGCATCTAACACCCACAAGGTGGTGACTAAAAGTGTTTCCGAGATCCATGAAGGACACGTCGGGGAGGCGGTCCCTGGTCCCAGAGTCGAGTAGCGTGGCAAATTCTGCTGGTAATGGAGCTGTTATATTCACCGCTGGGGATTTTTGTGAGTCGAGGAAGAATTCGAGACAGTCAAATCGTGAGAAAGCAATTGATCCATCTCGTTGTATATGGATCTCTCCCGAAATTGCCAGTAATGAGCTGCTTAGATTAATGGGGACAACAAGAAATGTAGTTGCAGGCGGCATCATCGCAGAGAAACATAACGGGCGTTCAAATGAGAGCTATATGTGTATGTTGAGTTTGGATTTTATTATCAGGATAGATAAACTTACATGGAGAACGTCCAGAGTTTTTCGACTGTCGCTTGTATCTGCAATGATACACCTTAGTACCGGCGACACTGATTTGTGGCATGTCATGTCGAGCCAAACAATAGTGTTTGGCGGAAATGCGTGTGCGACTGGCGGCACCTTTTGTGTAACGAAGATTAGCTGTCATAGTCTTGAACAGGGCTGAATTTACAATTTTCACAAAATACCTTCTGACACGGGGCTATTGGGTGCTTGTGTTCATCGTACTTGAGAAACCCTGAGTATGGTAGGCTCAACTCCAGTATTGACTGGACAAAATATGGGTCGACTACTTCAAATATATGTCCGGGCCGATATGAGTCGAAGCATATATTATTGCCATTTGCGGGGTCCTCCAGTCTACTCCAATGTACGACTTGTGCTATGCAGAAATTCTGGTCCACAGTTAAAACAAGACCCCTTGAAAATTGGAAAGGGCTCTCTGGGCTGCATGGTGTGCTTGTAATGAGCAAGTCATCCGTTCTCGAGCGATCAAGGTAATCGATTGACTGCTTTGTGTTTATAAGCTGTTTCCAAAATTTTTCCGCCCTGCGAGGCACGGTCTGTCGCTTTAGAAATTGTGGATATGGTCGCTTGGGTGTTTCGATGGGATGTACAGGTGATGCTACTTGTAGCGGACTGAATCTGTTTCTTGGAACAAGAAACGTTTTCGAATTTCTCTCGAATTCCATCGTATGGGTGAGCGTCATAACGTCCCTCCTATCCAGCGATAGCTTCATAGAGTATCAGCAAAGAAAATTGATGGTGTTACTAAAGCAGCATACCATCATGTACTGGTAAAGGTACAGGTCTATATTAGAAAGGAAAGAAGTGGTGAGGACAAATACCACTCAGAATTTATGGTGTGCTCCTGCATATAATCTTTGGGATAATGTCCCGTGATCGTGCTACCATGAAATCACGGTTATGTAGAGTATATATGTGATTATTCCTTGTTGCGCAAGGGAATAAGATTAAGGCTTTTAGTAGACGATCACGGGTTAACTTTCCAGTGATGCAAATGGCAAAACAGTGGTCGGCCTTTCCAACACGATTTGGCTGGCGATAGCAGTTGAAAATCTCTAGGCTCTTTCGGCTTGAGTTCCGCAGAAGTATTGTGATCGCAGCGATGTTCTGGATAAGAAGTACTTTAGGTAACCATTTGGGTTATTAAGGCCGTGGCACGGTAAGGTTTAAATAAAACACTTACCTCGCGTTTATCGTTCTGTTCATGCGATACAGCTGTATATCAATAATATGCTCCATATTAAGCAGTTCGATGGTTTAGCTGCTTCCTCGTAGCATAGAACAATTGTTTTGGATACCAAATATGTTTGTTTCGGCTGAGGCGGCCTTGCTAAGCTGTCCTACATAGTATTATAACGGATTTCAAGGTGGAATCTGCAATTTCTATCACTATTCTATATATATATCACCCTAAATAATGAGCAAGTTTTTATAAACTTTATATACATACCGGGTCGAACATGATGATATCAAGGGTTAACTTGTTCAGTATAATTTCGACTGTACGCGCAATTCATTTAAATATGACCATAAAGAAATATAACGAGTCCGCCTTCCGAGAGTCCATCGTTACTATTACTCGGATTTGCGTCTATAGTATTAAATAGCTATATACAGAAGAACATATAGGCTCAAAGCTGTTGAAAGCTAGGCGCCATTGACATGTGTAATGGATAGGATTCGATTTACGAAAATCAGCTTGAACTGGGGCCTGAGTGCGACTGTCATCGCCCCGGGGGCAAAAAGGGAAATTTCTTTGACGCGGCGCCGGCCGCAAAGAACAGCACGCACAATGCCTCGCTTTGACCACACAGCAGCAATCGAGGAATTACAGACATTCCGAGCCACCAACGAGCGACGTTCAGAACGAGTAGCCGCTTTAGGTGCCTGTCTTATTCGCGACAAATACATTGCTAAGTTGGGTGACCAAGGTACGTACCTGACAACGATGGCTTTTGTGTCCGCTGAGTCTGACACGATTTACGATAGTTTGGCCTCTATATGAACAGATTACAATCGCAGCGCTCGATGTGGGCGACCACAGTCTAGCAAAGGTCTGTTGAGAAGCGTAAAGGTATCGCTTGCTCATGATGGTTCGTTAGACCTGCATCGACCAACTTGACCAGCGGTTTGGTGACAAGTCACTGCGCCTACGACGCCTGAAAGGAATGTGTCTGGAAGCCGAAGGGAAGTTAGACGAGGCTCAGGAGCTCTACAACAAGATCCTGGAAGAAGATGATACCAATTTGATGGCATCCAAGCGGCAGATTGCGCTTTTAAAGGCGCGCGGCAAGCATACAGAAGCGGTGACGGCCCTGACTGAATTCTTGGATACATACTACGATGACCACGAAGCATGGGCAGAGCTCTGTTCACTGTACTTGGATCAGCATCTGTACGAGCAAGCTGCGTTTTGCTGCGAAGAGCTGGTCCTGCTGCAACCTGCCAACCACATATGGATTCTTAAATATGCCGAGATCTTGTACACGCTAAACAATCTTCCTCTTGCCCTGAAACATTATTGCAAAGTTCTCGAACTCTGTACAGACAATGTCCGTGCCTTATATGGTCTACAGCTGGTAATGCGAATAACTCCCATTTGGGTCCTCGCTGTGAAAATTCTTCTGATTTTCTTTGTTTATTAGTGCGCTTCTAAACTTAATGCTCAAAATGACCACGCTTCCGACCTTCAAGCGCTCGCCACCGAGCGACTCCTGCATGTATACGAAAAGCAGCCGAATGAAGTCCGTTCGTTAGTTCGGGATTATCTTGCTTTCTAAGCTCATTTCATTATCTGAATTGTGCGCCATGCAAGCGCATCAATGTGGAACCTGCATACGAAAGACCTCCCACGCCGCGTCATAGCTGCGTAAATTTATCGCTTCGAATACAAAGAATTCCTCCGGGTAACATTGCCAAGTCACAGCTGATGTAATGGTACTGCAGGTTTTTATTGCGAGGGTGTCGGTTGCGTATAAATTGTGGATATCGCCGACTGTAGAGTAAAAGATAAAGAGATGGCGTGTGTATATGTAAAGCTATGATAGAATGGTAGATGGCTTGTAATGAAAAGGTATCTGTTTATGTCGAGGAAGTGGCAATTGAGAAGACGGTCATCATCTGGCCCGCAATTGGTGCACCGTCTTCTAGAACAGGCTCTAGACCCATCACTCGTCGGGCCTCAGGCGAACCTGATTTGCAAATCACGACTTCCAGATCTTTGCGTTTGAGCGTATCGAGGGCATCCAGGACCATGCGGCGGGCCCACTTCACTTTGCCGTTCATGCCACCCGTTACGTCGACGACACCGGAAGATTGGGCAGATTTGTTGGTGCGGCGTGCGATCGGATTGGTTCGGCGATGTTTTCGCTCGGCGACGGTTTTGGCGCGTGCGCCTTGTTTGAGAAGTGGAAGATCTCCATTTTCGGCGTGCGGGTCGACTTGCATATGTTTGATCAATTTGGGTTTATGCGCGGGCGACGAGAGTTTGGGATCAGCATCGTAGATGCCTTCGACGTCAGTAACGAACACACAGCGTGATACATCCGGCAACAGCATAGCAAGCTTATGCATCACAATGTCACCCGACAGAATGGTGCAACCAAGAGAACGGTCGAACACAGCATCACCATGGAGAAGCGGAATGAAACCGAGCTGCAAGAAGTTCGCGGCACGTTGTGCAAGAGGTTCGAAAACGGCGTTTGGGCTCTTGTCACCGCCGTCGGTTTCAAGATGATCGAACGGAGAGATACCGAGAACAGGCAAGCCTCGGCGTTGGAGGCGAGAAAGAAGCGCCAAATGCAGCTCGAGAAGGCATTTGCGCGTGTGCGCAAAACCCGCCTTTTGGTCGCGCCAGTCTTGTTCAACCTCGGATTGTTCGTCCGCTGTAGTGAGAGGTGGGGTGGACAGACCCGAGGATGACATCCAGCCTTCTTTAAGGTGGTAACGACGTGCCTGTGGATGGCCAAAGCTGCCCGCACCATGGACAAGGATAATTTGGTACCCTGAGGAGCTCAGCATTGTATATGCCTGCTGGATTTGGTCCATCAAGGCCTCCAAAGACGACTCCTCGGCGAGCTGACAGGAACCCTTCTTGTTCGTAATAGCAGCGCCACCGAGTTTGATAATCACAGTCTTGCTCATGGAATCGAGAAGTAAATTTGGGTCGGAAGGTATTGGAGAGTGAGTGAGAAAAAGGTGAATGAGGTTGCAAAAAAAAACACGTCGTAAGAATTGGTTTAAAAAGACTTGAGGTATGGCAGGGGCTTTGCAGTTGTGAAAGAACAGGAAAGGAGACGGAACCCTGCATGCGCGAACCCGACTCCAAAAAAATTGGCCTGAATTTCGGTCGTACCCCTCGCTTGCCTAATTCGATCGGCCATGCGGCAAGGCCAACAAAGGAAGGATCATCATTGGCTCCAGTCTATATCACCTCTCAATTTGGTCACTCGTTTTAAAACGCTTCTTAAGACGTATCTTGTTGTCTGCTTGTCCTACAGCCACTACGGATCGGAGAAAACACATCGCCTTTCGATCATCCATGATCGTCATGTATACGCCGTCTTGTTTTTTTTTGCCCGGAACGAAAGCCGTCGCCAAACTTTATACCAAGTAATGATAGCATTTAACTTTACTGATGAACATGAAACAAACTTTGATTTATGAGCAGAATTTGCTTAATATGTGTGATCGATCGAGACCACTGCTCTTGCCATGAATGGCCACCTACCGCCTCCGCCTTCTCCTTCTACGGCTTGATGACGCCCATTATCCTATTAATCCTCGAGGTACAAACTACTCCTTCGGTTGTAGATAGGAGATAGAGGTAACATTTGGCAAATGCTATGTCTTGCACAATAGAGGATGGAATGTTCGTAAGTTTTAGCCAACTCTTTATAATATGTGCATTTTCATCTATTACAACAAGTTGGTTGCTTTCATTTTCTCGGAAATTTAGGTGTTACGGTGAGGGCACAGACAGTGTAATACAGGACACCACAAAGCTGGTTGAACAAAGTTATACTTTTCCATTTCTTGATGTAGCTCGAATAGCCAACTTTTCTTCAGCATAGAGTTAGTAGATACAATCATGCTTTTTATCATCTTTCCGTAACGTCATTCATTATTATATTCTCATCATTTTTCTATTAATTAAAATGTCCGATCGACCGATTGTATCATCTGCAACAGAAAAGAAAAGGAGGTGTTAGGGACAGGGGATATAGCCTTGGAAGAGGTATATAGCAGTTTTTTCTGTCATTGCACAGAACTCCGCCTAGGCTTTTTTTGTGCTCGCCATGCCAAGCATCAATTCTCGCTCTTTTTCGCATGACTTCCTTTTTCTCGGACAACACCGGCCTCACAAGACCCAATTGCTCTGCATCTTCAAAAGTTTTCATCAACGTTGGCGCACAACATGACACTACTGCAGGATCGAGGCGCATGGTGATGCGGCAGATAGAAGAAAAATAGTTGTTATAGTAAAATCCGTTTTTGTACAACCATCACGTTCCATGTGGATCATTAAAGTAATTCTGGGTGACCTGGCGCCTCCATCTATATGAGCAGACAACGTCCATGTGGGACGGCGGAAGATGACGAACAAAAAAAAGAGAGAGAGAGTAAGAGGGAACTTTAGAGGAGATCATGTCCCTGGAAGTCAAAGGGACTGGGGATACTGTATATTCTGGAGTGTATCTTGACCATGTATCCGTGCTCAAATACTCCATTTTGTGCCTGCATGTTACTGAACCCTGCCTTTATCGTCAAAATGTCTCTCTTTCTCCTCTTCCTCTTCATGCAACGCAAGTTATATCCTCACGGAAGAAATTATATAGACGAGATATAGGAGGCGAATTACCTGACCTTAGTTGACCAAGGGTGAGTGAATCTCATATGCGAATACTGAACTTTGCCGTGATCATAGTACCACCAGAAAATCGATTTTGTGAACCTTGTACGTAAAAGATACGGAATATCTTAAATCGTGCGAAGTATAAGCGTGGTAGTGCCGACCCATTCATCCCGTTTCATGGAGCACTTCTCTCCCGCATGGGCACGTTGTGAAAGTTTCTTTTTGCTCTTTGGTAACATATCGCCTGATTTTGGCAGTGGAGCATTCATTACTATTCAGGGCCACATGCACCTCCTTCAAATCATACTCGGGGTTTGCTAAAGTTCAAGTTAGAATGAAAAGAGATAAAAGTGAGATATGCGCCTGACATGATATCGAAAAGTCGTTCCTCTAGTGTTAAGCTGTATTGATTCCAAAGTAAGGTTTGGATTTGCCATGTGCATCGACCGGGCACAGACGCCGCGCACACTAAAGTTCCAGATCATCGTGCACCATCATACTTGTTTGCAGATGTATTTAGGTAAGCTTAGTGCACGTATTCAAAACATGGTGTCACTGATCGGGTGGCAATCGGGCTAGTGTTGGCTTTGTTGCCATACCTCTCGTTTTCTAGCCACCTAGATACGCTTGCCATTTGAGGGTTGTCTCAGCACCTCGTCTCATACCTTTTAGGCAAACATGGATGGTCAAGTAAGTTAAAGCTAAATAAGGAGGAGCGGTAAGCTTCGGTAGGGAGGTTCGTCATGGATGAAATAGACTCTTTGCTTTGTGAGTCATCCCCGAGAACGGACATAGATGGCAATACCTATGCATACTCGATTTACATGCATTATCACATGAGTGTGTTACAGCAGATTGTCTCTGACAAGTTCGCATCTGGATATTAACAAAGAGAACAGAGTTGCATAGTTCGTGCGCCCATACTTCCTCATACCCTGTCATATCCAACTCAGATTTTTCCACCTGGCATTCTGGCGTCATGCAAATATTGTACATCCGAATTACATATATACAGGACTAGACATTTGGCTTGTCCAAAGTGGCTGTTTTTGGTGCCTCCATCACATTGACACCAACAGCAATGTTCGTGACGCGATGATACATGCGTTGTCGTTGTCCATTAAGTTGTTGACACTATGTTTGTTGGCCAAGGTAGATATGGTGAAAGGTTGTCCGTATAATCTGCGAGTCAATCGACTGGAGGCACCACAAAAAAAAAGTAGCTTGTCGCGCTTGATAAATGTAGTGGAAGGATTTAATTGAGCGAGTCGTCATGCTCAGTTCCGAAGCCTTTCACATGCTCCAGTCGCCAATAAATATCTTGATCTGGAAATCCACTTCAATCGCAGAGGCCTCCTTCTCAACCTCCCCACGGGGAGCAAAAACGTGAC
>JNEN01001204.1:0-85628 GCA_000697355.1 Syncephalastrum monosporum B8922 | reverse complement strand
CCCAGACACTACATGGTAAGCAGAAATGACAGGTGGTGATCATAGCCATGTACTAAATCCATCTTTGCTCAATGCCTTGTTTAGGTCACCGGACAAGGTAGACGGACACATACACAAAAGTCCCTTTCTACAAAGATCTGTTGCCCTACGAACCAGTGGGCATATCCAAAGCAAAACTCTACTCGATCTGCTTCCACAAGCATCCACTATCAACGGAAACCTACGCAGCACAAGCCCCAAGGATAAAAGAAAAGAAAAGAGCAAGCCATTTATAGATGCACTATCCAGTAGACATACGTGGTTCACCCCGGTAGCATCGCCTAGAGCTCCCCTTACAAATAAATATGCCACCCACTTTATATCATCATCTATTTTGCATCTTGACACCGTTTATAAAATGTTTGTGGTGTGTACGTCACACCTATCTTACATAGTGGCAAGTCGGGTTGGATTGGGAAGACTGCTATGCTTGAGAATCTGCAATAAGCGTCTGCGGTCGATTTGAAGGAATGAGAGCAAACTTCATTCATTTTAAGGCTTTTGCATCTGTCATCGCGTTGCCTTTGAGCAGTAAAGTCATTCTTTACCCAGTTATACAACCATGAGATATTTGCCAGCAAGCATTTATCACCACGTCTTAATGGTGCCGTGGGTCTCTATGAAGTATGATGTAGAACATGTACGATATATTATTGAACGGTGTCATTCATTATAAAGCAGCAAGAAGGCGGCTGTCGTACATTAGCCAAAATTATTTCCATTATCCCCTTACTCTATTAAACTGGTATGAAGCAAAGATCCTGCACTCTAAACGCCAGCAGTAGATACACATTGCGTTGCCAAATTCGCTTTTTATATTTCACAGAAGTAGCTATGCAAATAGAAAAGTAGATGTGCAGTGAGATATTTTGGACAGTATTTATGAATTGAAATGATCTGCACTACAAGGATACTTTCAAAATAGTTTGAGAAAAGCGATACAATAGAAATGAGAGTTTATGTCATATTTTTATATAATAAGATGGTATATAATGGATGCTATACATGTTTACTTTCGACCAAGGAATCCACCACCAGGCAGAGGCGACGTTGCTCGCGGTCGCTCCCGACCTCCGGTCAGCTGGGGCCGGGTATCCACAAGGGTATTTGAAGGCCGTCGAAAACTGCTACTGTAGCGCTCATCACCAGCGCTGTTATTCACTGGCTCTTCCACGAGCCGCTTCAGACGCATGATCTGTTCCATGAGGGGCTCCAGGTCGCGTGAAAGGGCGGTAGTCTTTTCTCGCTGCGCGCGTTCCATTGCCTGCATTACATTATCGTACTCGGTCTGCACAGACCGAAGCTCGATACGCTTGTCGCTCAGCTCGCGTTCAACTTCTTTGACAGCCCGCCGCAGATCATCCAGATCTTGCTCTTGCTCGCGCAGCTTGTTGTTTTGGGTTTGGTTGCTTTGGTCTAGGTGATCCACCGCGCGCAGGATAAGCTCTTCAATCATCTTGTACATGACGCCCGTGTACTCTTCGAGGTGGTCGCGCATGCCCGTCATGGATTTGTCAATATAGCCGCGCGCATTCTCTTCGTACCGCCGCAGCTTTTCTTCGTTTTCCTTGTCGTCCTTTTTCGGGTCGAACAGCTCTGCATGGCTATTGAAGGCGCTTTTGACCGCGCGGCGCACCGTGTCCTCGACCCCATCGTTGTCGTACCGGTCCAATACGCGCAGCGTGCGCTCGATAAAACTTCGGGTGCCCACCATCAGCGAGCGCATCTCTTGTTTGTCTTCGGCTTCTTCGGCGTCTTCGACACCACCCGCCTTGCGGCGTTGCTCCATCGCTTCCGAAAAGCGCTGCGATAGCATCTCCATTTGCTCCGCCAGTTCTGGCACCGCGTTCGCCTCCACTTGCGTCAGGACATGCTGCAGAAGCTGCCCCAGCACCTTCAAGCTATGGTCGTAGTCTTCCTTGCTTTGTGTCTGCGCCTCCCTGAGATCCTCCACTGCCGCCAACACGGCCGATAGGCCGGGCGTATCTTCACTTTCCTTGGCACGCGTGTCTTGCAGCGCGGCAAGGAGGGCTTCTTGCCTGCCCTCCTGCCATTCCTCCAACATCGCCTGTATCGTTGCAATGCGTGCATTCTCGGCTTCAGCCTCCTCCGACTGCTTCTTCTCCGCTGCTTCGAGGTATCGCTCCAGCAGCTGCGCTTGCGATGTCTGCAGCAGTTCCATAGCCTGGGCCATGCCGTCGAGCTTGCTCGCCAAGGTCAGCTTCGCATCCGTACTGTCGTCGGCGTCGCCCACGAGCTCGCGCATCACCTCTGCATTCTTGCTTTCCAAAAGCGCGCCTAGCTCTTTGCGTGCCGCATCCAGGGCCTCTTGTACCTTTTCCACCCCGGATTTGATATCCACAACATGGCCTTGCACCACAGGATCACCCACGACGGGTTTTTGCATTTGCTCGTGGAGCGACTGCAGGTTGTACTTGACGTCCAGCATTGTGTTGCGCACAAGCACGGTGTCTTCCTCCGAAGGCGGCGTGCTGATGCTGCTAAAATCGTCATCGTCGCTGTCAAAGCTGTCCTCCTCGTCCCGCAGACGGCGCGATCGACTGCTTCGGGTGGAGGGTGTCCGTGCCAAGCGTTTCTTGCGAGGGTCGACTTTCTTGCCATGACGATACAGGTGTTCCTCCTTTGGCTTCTGCTTCCTCTCGAGCTCGTCCACGCGCGCACGCCAATGCGCGATCTCGGCCTTGAAACCCTGAATTCGGACCTGGTCCTCCTTCTGGAGCTCCTCCAACGCGTGTGCCTTGTCCTGCCACATGGCGAGCTCGTGTTCCATTTGGTCGCACCGCATTTCGAGCGCTTGCTGGACTTGGTCAAAGTCAGCCGTGAGCGCCTTTTGCTGTTCCAGCTGTTCATTGTCCTTGTGTGCTGCCTCGTCGGCCATGTACATCATCTGGTCGCGCAGCTTGGCGTTCTCGGCCTGGAGTGCCTCCACCTTGTTCTGCAGCTCCCGGTTCGCATGGTCTGTGCTTGCCACGCGCGTCTGCAGCTCACTGTGGGTCGCCATGGAGACTTTACCCATAATGGAAGAAAGGGCATCGATCCATTCCTTGCGCGCTTGGATGTCGTCTGTTGCCAGTAGGACGTCTTCACGTTTGACGAGGACGCGGAATTCCCACTTGATGCCGGCCTTGTATTCTTGCGCGCGTGGTTCAACCTCTACGACCTGGCTCATGTCATAGGTCTGGATATGATTGGAAAACTAAACCCGGTACTTGAGACATAAGTGACTATGTCGAAAGTAAGATTATAGTATCTACCTTTTCATCCTTGTATAGATAGAGGGCACCGGGCTTGATGGAGTTTCCATGCTTCGCAACGGCGTAAACCAGTTTCCATTGCTGAAAAATGTATGAGCAAAAGTATAAGGCAGATCCTTCCTACATACCATCAGGCTGTTCTTGCGATACATCCAACCTTCTTTTGCCACCTATTACGAAGGGGTGAGAAACCACACATACAACGCCCTCTCCTTCATTGGACTTACTCTGAACTCTTGTGTGGAAGCCGTGTTCACAACGTGCCGCGGTGGCGGTACCGGACCTTGCTGGACGCGAATCATCGAGGACGCATAACGGTCTTGCTCGGCTTCGTCCTGGACCTCCATGACTTCTTCTTCATCGTCATCCTCCTCACTATCTTCGTCGGGATGCATGACCATCATGGCCGGCTGAGGGGACCGCATGCGGGGGACGACCACCGCCGAGGAATTGGAAGACGATGCGTTGCTGCGAATCGAACCTGACGGGCTCAGGCCCTCTTGTCCCATCCAGCGCTGCTGGAGCGCTGCAACGGATTTACCCGGTACAGGCCGTCGTGAGAGCTTGTACTGGTCGCTGCCTTCTTCCGATGGGGGCTGCCGCCGGGTGTAGGACATGGCGACGCTGCTAGGGCGCACGGTGCCGTGGCTGTTGCTCTCGGGTGGGATCCAAGCCGGTGAGGGTATGCGCTCGTGTGAGGGTGTCCTACGATGGCCCATCCCAGCAGGCTCAAGGGTATACGACTTTGCCATGAGTAGATAGAGGAATGAAAATAAGAAGAGTAGAGAGAGAAAGTGGGGGAGTGGTGTTGTCTTGTTCCTTGAATTATTTTTATTATTTTGGAGCTTGCCTTCTTTGGAGAAGAACAACAAACATTTACCGAAAATTTCCTTGAATGCATGTATACACACATACATACACACACACAGACCACCTTGATTGCATTTTCGCTCTTGCGAAGGCTCTTGCTCTTGCTGTTACCGTCACTGTCGTTGTTGTTGTTGTCTTCTCATCGCACGCCTCGACGCAGCCGTGGAAAGGTGTCTTCTTCGTCATCCTCAGCCCAGTCCCACTCGTCTTGTCGGTCGGGTAGAAGGCCGCTGCTGACGGATGTCCTCCCGCTCGACTCGGCAGGTGAGTCGACCCATCCACGGCGCAACGGCTCCTTGCCTTTGATGCTGCTTCGTACAGCAGTCTGCCAGGACGACTTCTCCTCCAAATAATCCTCTCCATAGACTCCCTCCTCTTCGTAGTCATCGTCCACGTAGACGGGCTCGGACTGCTCGAGCAAATGGTCGGAAGGCGGCGCTTGCGAGGCCAGACGCGACTTCTTCTCGGCTTCGGCACCCCACGTGGCTGTGATACAGATGGACGAGAACGCTTCGGCGGCAAACCCGGCCATGCCGCCAATCACCAGACCGCAGCCGACTGCTGCAAGCGAGAAGAGGGCGACCGGGTACAGGACACGCGCAATGTGCAGAAACAGGTCGAATGGTTTGGCGATCAGGGTGTCCCAGAGCAGACTGAACGTCCACACGAAAGGAGAGAAGGCGAGGACGACGCCGCTCCACAGCATCGAAAGGAGAAAGCGAAAGAAGGTCAGTGCCATGGATCCGCTTGAGACGAGGATGGACACTGCCAGGGGTGTAGGTGTTTCCGTGCTGGTATCTTCATAAGGTTCTTGTTGCTGCTGGGCTGCTGTGAAGCTGCTAGTCAGCAAAACCAGCGTGATGCTGGCTAATGAGGAATGTATACGAGTCATGGGAGGGAATCCAACACATTCGTGGGGGCACACAAGAACAAAACGAACCAACACGCACGTGAACAATTATGCTGCAATTTTTTGTGTGCCCTCACCGAATAAAGTCATTTCAGATCATTGTTCTGTGGCGCACACTACGCATATGCAGCTCCTGCTTTAAGTCTGTGCTGAATAAATCCGTATAAGCAGTCAAACAGTGTCTCAAATCAAATGCACGTCTCTTCTTCCTTGCAGTGGTTTGCTTTCAAAAAGGTTCTCTCTTCAAAAGAGGTCGGTTTATATAACTGACATTGCCTCTCTCTCTCTCTCTCCTCTTTTCTTTTTTAAAGGCTTGCTGGACGCGACGAGCCATTCCTAATAGAACGAGAAGTGACGAATCGTTGTGCTCCACGTGCGCGTAATTACCCGCGCCTCTGGTTTTGACTTGTATAATTACATTCATTCTCGAATTGCCAAGAAGAGGCAGTCGCTCGAGGGCTGAAAAGCTCTGTGGGCTAAACGAAGCAAGCTTTGAAGATGTTAAATAACCAGGGTGGATGTGGGTCTGGCCATCCAAGAACGAGACAAAGCTAGGCAACTGAAGACTCACAGACGCCTATGATAATATGGGGCGGTTTCACCTATGACAGGGAGACAGAACTTGGCATCTTTGGGAAAGAACGCCGCAAAAATGAGAGCATCGTCGTGTAATTTGTCAACCAAACCAATGAGGGACCATGGGCTCGTTCTTAAAATAACTGCCTCCGTCTCTTCCGTATGGGAGTAATATCGCCAATCAATTGAACAGTGTGCCAAAGAATAGCTCGATATCATGGCTCGTTAAGAGAGCGGGTCTGCGTCGTTGCCATAATTTCATCCCATTCTCAGGGTCAACTGAAACAGCAAGTACAGAAGGCACACAACCCGACCCAGGGACCTTTGATTACCAAGCCTATAGTAAATGCTTGGGAGCGAGCATATAGACAAGATGGCTTGTAACAAAGAACATCAAAGGTGTCTCAGATTGCATCAGTGGCAGGGTCAAAGCAGCGCATGTTGTTATAAAATGAGAAGCGTTTGAAAGTGTATTTTATTGAACTTGACAAAACTCACGCTCTACTGCTAGTTCTTCTCATCCCCCCCCCTCTACAAGATGTTAAAATCGTACTTACAAAAAGAGTGTCTCTTTGCCGTCCTACTGCAGTGGTTACCACCGTTGTAGTCCGTTGCCCAGGAAACATCGCGTGGAGATGGACACTCATCGTTTCCCTTCGCTTCCCTTCTTGTTTTCCGTGTTGGGAAGGACCTGTCCAGCAGGAACGAACTCAGTCACGGCGCTCCCCAGAGCCTGGGCCTGCAATCCCGGGATGCTCCTTCAGCGGTTTATACTCAGAGGGACGGAGGAAGTGGGGACGAAGAACGGGAAAAGGACTTTGTCAAAAAATGATCGTTTTTAATGATACTGGATGACAGGGGTTCTGACAGTGAAAAAAAAAGCACCTGCAGCCAATGATGTGTTGCTACATCTACGTTCTCACGTGCAGAAAAGGCGCAGCACCCAGTATGTCTTCTCGGAGGAGGACGGCAGCGAGGGTGGTTATAACAGACAGAAAACATGCTCGAAAGGTACAGTGAAAGGGGAAAGGTCTGTGCGCATGTAAAGTTAAAGTGGAGATGCAAAGCACCACTTTGACATTGTTCTGCATTCATTTGTTTCACCCCGATACAGGTACCTTTGCAAACTAGAGCACCTTAACTTCCTTACATAATTCTCATAATGCCGAACGCTGAAAGTCAGTGCCTGTCCAGTAGGCAAAAGAAAAGACGCAAAGAAGAGGAAAGGACACAAACATCATAACCACGCTACTGAATAAACGCCCGTGGCTACTTTGGAACCGTATCTCCCCCCATTCATCTGGTCCAAAGTGCCTGTGAATGTGGGAGTATTGCTGAACCGATCCTTCTCTTTCTTTATTCTCTATTAAATGAAACGTGGTTTTGCTTTCAGTGCTCTACTTTGTGTCAATGTACAGAACGCCCACGCAGATCTCTTGACTCGGTAAAAGTCATCGATGCACGTGGAAGCGCTAGATAGACAAACTATCGGTTGGGGACGGCTTCTCTTTACGGTGCGGGAAGATTTGGATTATATTTCCAGCCGCGTCATGCGCGAACGACTGCATCCCTTCGCGCGCGTCAAATTGGCTGACCGCCGTCTGGGAGACTGCCGTCGAGCAAGCTTAGGTGCCGCCTAGAACCGGGTGAAGTCATGGGTGTATTCGAGTCGTGAGATTCAGAAGAAAAAAATGGAACTGAAAAAGAGGAGAAAACGAAGTATTCTATCCAAGGGGACACGCTTGGTGCCTTTGTAATGATGATTTGTCTGTATACTACACGTGAACATGGATTGGTCACTGAAGTTGTTGCTAGATAGCAAGGACTTGTCTCCTGTCAACACATTCTATCAAGAGTCTTACCTCCTGTAAGAAAAGGTGTTGTTTCTTGAGATAGCGTAGTGTGCACCGTAGGAAACGAAATACTGATTTACTCCGGAGAAATACTGGATGACTCCAAGTACTGGATGACTCCAAATGGGGTGCAAATATAGTAGATCAGTAATTTTGGGCTACTGGATTACTCCAGCACCATGTGATGCGGATTACTGGATCACTCCGGGGAAGTCCTTCATCTCTCCAATATCAAAGTGGTACGGATTACTGGATCTCTCTGAGAAAATACTGGATCACTCCATGGTAGATAGCGTTTTATTGTGCAATTAAATTTCTTTATTCAGAAAACTTTACACGCGCGGAGGGGGAGATAAGGAGAAGCGGCCTCTTCCAACTGCAACAGAGCCTCGCTGCGTACGTGGACGGGCACATGGCCCCAGGACGCGTCAGGCGAGATGCCGTGATCGCAGCAGATCTTGCTCTTGATGGCTGCGATCATATCCGAGCCTTTGATGTTCTCGCAGGCAATCTCGTACGCACGCTCCGAGAACAGATCAGCCTGTTCTTTCAGGACATGATCAACGACGACACGGAACATGCCCCAGGAGAACTGCTGATTGCGATCGTTTGCCCTCAGGTGTGGACAATCTCGCACGGGATGGAGCAAATGCGTGAAAGGTCCTGTCGACGCGAGCTCGCCCGGATCGGCGTAGACACCTTCTACGAGGGGGCATAGCTCGTTGCAGAGCATCAACCTTCTCCTCAAGTTTCTTGATGCTGCCTTGCATCTCCGTGAACTTGACTTGAAGGTCCGAGAGCATCGACAAGCACTGAACCTGGAAGGATGCCACTTCAGGATCCAAAAGGCTGGGTCCGCCGACGCGCATGGAGTCAAGCGAGCTTGCTTGAGCCTGCAACTCCAAGGAGGAAGCCATGTCCGGTGGCGAGTCCATGCAGATGTCCTAAGAAAGCTTGAACATTAGGATCAACATCATCCACTACATATTTACATTACACTGGAAAAGCTCCGGGATCTCCCCACTGATAGATACGGTTGCAACTGCTAAGCTCGCTGCTGTAGCTTCTGCTGTACCTGGGACCGCTTTCGTTGCAGTTGCAAAGATCTTACGTTATCCATGGGAAAAATCATACTGTACTGAGAGGAGGGTAGATAGAAGAGAAGAAAGACTTCTAATGCGGGCTACGCGCTTTGTTCAAACAAATCTTTATTTGCACCAATTCCAATGTCGTGACTGCTATCATATACTCCCGGTACAAATACATGTGTTTTGGGCTTTTCGCGTCTGCCGCAGACGCAGACGATAGGTGGCACGTCAACGATTCTTATTTTTTGGAACGGATGCATGCACGACCGGCCACATACGGTCCTTGAGCTGTGTCACTTTGTATACATTCAATAACGCAAGCAGCAAACGTGAACCATCTTGCCGCGCGTGTATGAAGTATAGGAGAGCACTTCACCAAAGATAGCTCTGTCGGCCAGGACAATTGCATGCCAGCTTTGATGATTCGAGTCGACAGGAAGTATGACCCTCACCAGACGCCTTGAGCTTCAGCGTGAGACCGGGTTAAGGATAAGAACAGCCGTACACCGTTCTATCTTCTTGCCACAGGTGGGACGCAACTTCCACGACCTCGTTGTTCTTAATACCCGTGTCATTTTCGCCTTAAGTGGTCGAAATAGGCTTTCAGGTAGCGAGATACATTTGCACCAACATGGGTGCCAAAGTCACTGATAGACATTGACCGTATAGGTCCCCATAGCTTGCAATTATCTTGATTGTCATTCGTCGTGAGCGTCTGTGCAGCTTGCTTGACTGCTCGTCTGCTGCGTCAGGGTCATTCGCTTTCAAGCGATCGATGCGGTTCAATGCGGCGAGATTCACCATGAGATTAGCAGCGTTTGTCGTGGGGAGCTTCTTTGATTGTATTTGTCTTTTGTACTCTCCAATGATACGCTCGTTGGCGAAGGTACTGTAGGTGTTCATTGGTCCCATGTTCCGGATGAGTTCTGTCGTATGTAGAAAATAATGGTGGTTTATCGTAAAGAAAGTTTGTTGCAGGCATCCTCCATTCGTTGAGCCTTTCATGTAATCGTTCCACTGGTCGATACACGCAGCTAGTACCCGTATATGGTCTTGGGAAACCTGGCGGTGTGTGATGATATCGCAAACCTGAGCATATCTGCTGAGAGCTGTCTGTCGTTGAGGATCGATGCCGTCCAGGTCGTCGATGATGGTGGGAATTATGAAGCGGGCAATGTGTATCCAGTCAACGGCCCGCAAGAAGCCTTTCTCGTTGTCAATGCTCTTTACGTTGCCGGAAAAGGTTGATGGCGTGAGAGGGTGGGACTCAGCAACGTGGTTCTCCATCTCTCTGATCTGTCTCGCCGTGAATCTGAGGGGATTCTTCGTCTGTGGGATATCATAATCCCCATTTTGAAGCATCGTGAAGAGCTGCTTCGTCAGATTGTTGCCGATAAGATGCATAAGGTCGATCGGGAAAAACCAAGGCCCATGGAAGCTGTCAAGGCTGGCGAATGGTGATACCCTCTTCTGGCCGTGGGCGCCGTTCACTTCTTGAAAGCTGGCAAGCGTGCACATTTCCGGTATCAGCCCACCGGAAGAAGGGGGAAACGAAAGGCGTCCGTTTATTCTAGTACCCTTGACCAAACAGCAACGGCAAGGTCGTGCATGCATGTGGTGCGAATGTCCAGACATCTTGCTCTGCGCCGGTGTGTCCCCTCCGATAAAAGACAGGAAGCCTTCTGCTGTCACTTCTGAACCATCCCGGCACTTGAAGCGTATTCCTTGGTTTTCCAGTATGATCAGTTCATCGCGTAGAGACCCAAGGAACGAGCCCATGTCTTTTGGTTCATTTGGTCCAGGCAAGATGCTTGTTTGTAGCATGTATTTGCTCTCCGTACGGATTTCTTTTGGGAGGTTGATGATAACGACGTTGACTATCGTCAAACTGAATTTCCCCTTTTCCGTCGCCTGGAATCCATCGGTGTACAGTCCGAGTACAAAAGGAAATGTATCGCAGTGGCGGATAAAAACCACAATTCCTTCTTGGGTGGCGGCACCGTCCAGCACATCCCTCCATGGGCTCGCCTTCATTCCACTCTTGTAACTCTCTCGGATCCCTGAGCAGCTTGCGCACCCATGTGTGAATTCCCAATAGAATCAGTAAACCAGGTTCGTTTTCACACCGTAGAAAAGCGTAGGTAAATGGCAGTCATTGTTTTATCAGATAATGCTTACGTTAGGGTCATACATCAGCAACACCAGCTGCTGTATCAAGGGCAGATGCTGTACTTCTTGTGCTGGTATACTTGCTGATGCTGACGCGCTGCAAAAGGTGCAGTTACTGACACCGTCCTTCGCACCAAACATCTGGCAGCCTTCAAAACACGCATAGTACACTTTTGGTGTCACAGGGTATGTGTCCAAAGCATGCTTTTTGGACAAATAACGGGATAGGAGCCTTGGCGCGGGAGAAGTTCCCTGGGGGGTGCTTTCCATGTACTTGCTTAGCATCTTGACAAGGGCGCCGGATGCATCCCTCGCCATTTGGTGTCTTGAAAGGTACTGGTACATTTCGCGACTGCATCTGGCTCCTTCATCGGTGGTGACGTTGGCAGTATCGCGGACAGTTTTGCGCAGATGGTTCTTGTCGAAAAGAATAACCTCGACGGGCGGTATAACGGCTGAGGACTTAGTTTCCAGGAGTATCCGTGTACGCGTCGGTTCCCAGATCGATTCGCAGGTCAATATCCGTGTCGAGGACCGCGAACATGTCCATGTCGACCATATCCATGTCCATGTCCATCGTCGGCTCCACCGCATGGTCAGAAAAGATATTTGCGGTCTCATAGTCTGTATGAATATCCAACCTATGTTAGTAGTCTGCAACCATGATCCTATCGGGCTCAGCTGGGTTTTTACCGTTACTGTCATCATACTCTGGTAGCGTACTAGACAACTGCGCGCTTGTCGACGTTGCAGATGACGCTATTGTTGCTTGATGTATCCATGCGGAGGTGTCCGATATAAGTCTTGAGTTCGGACATATTTGTCATGAGCTTTCATGTACGATAATGCTGGGCTCTGCTCTCCCTGCCCACGTAGCGGTTTATAATTAGTTTGCAATGTATGCAATAGAAAGGCCTTTTTTGTTTTCTGTCTGGATTAAGCTTTGGCGTTGTTGTAGCAGAAGAATCAGAAGAATGAAAGAAAGAGGAGCGCCCCGAAAGTAGGCATAATTTACTTTTTATATGCGCCACTTATCGTCTAATCTGGAGATCATCTCGTACCCGTGTACTGGAGCGCTTGAAGTAATCCAGTATTTATTTCCCTGGAGTGATCTAATATATTCCCGGAGTAAATCAGAAGTTCCCTTCTAACGGTGAAGGATGGGCATGGCCTGCGGCATCAACTGTGTCAGTAGCTTATAAAAATGCTTATCAACCGTATTACTATACGGCATGTATATCTAAAATGAATGCATTAGCCTGCACACTGTTCATGTCCGGACAGCCAAGGCCAGTGTTTTTTGTGTGTGTGTATGTCTGTGCCACGAGGCAGGTTCAGACGTGAGCATGAATGAGGGGATGGGCGCCTGGCGGAGATAACTGAAATGGCAAGCGGAGAGTGAAGCAGTGGCTGGCCGGGCAACAAAATCTTGACCCACTTCGAAAGGTGAATCGTCCTCTTCTCTCATCCATCTGTTCTCGGGATGGTAAGTAACGCGATGCATCCATCATGAAAGACGTCCATCTGACCATCCATCCTTTGATTCCTCGAACGCCATCAGTCTCACCGCAAGTACGAAGGTATGTTTGTCAGACTCGACCCCCCGATCGCGATTCCAGAGCATGACCATTAACCTTGACTTCAACCCCATTGCACACTAGCTCCCCGTCACGGTCATTTGGGTTTCTCCCCCCGTAAGCGAACCAAGTCGCACCGCGGCCGCGTTAAGGCCTACCCCAAGGATGATGCCTCCAAGCCCGTCCACATGACTGCCTTCATGGGCTACAAGGCTGGTATGACCCACATTGTCCGTGACTTGGACCGCCCTGGCTCCAAGATGAACAAGAAGGAGATCGTCGAGGCCGTCACTGTTATTGAGGCTCCCCCGATGGTCGTTGTCGGTGTTGTTGGCTACATCGAGACCCCCCGTGGTCTCCGTGCCCTCACCACCGTCTGGGCTGAGCACCTTTCGGACGAGGCCAAGCGTCGCTTCTACAAGAACTGGTACCGTTCCAAGAAGAAGGCCTTCACCTCGTACGCCAAGAAGTACGCTGATGGCGCCAAGTCGGTCACCCGCGAGTTGGAGCGCATCAAGAAGTACTGCTCTGTCGTGCGCGTGATTGCCCACACCCAGGTCTCCAAGGTCAAGGTTGGCCAGAAGAAGGCCCACATCATGGAGGTTCAGCTCAACGGTGGTTCGATCGCCCAAAAGGTCGACTGGGCCCGCGAGCACTTTGAGAAGGAGGTTGCCGTTGGCGCCATCTTCGAGCAGGACGAGATGGTCGACGTCATTGGCGCCACCAAGGGTCACGGTTTCGAGGGTGTCACCCACCGTTGGGGCACCAAGAAGCTTCCCCGCAAGACTCACCGTGGTCTGCGCAAGGTCGCCTGTATCGGTGCCTGGCATCCGGCCCGCGTCATGTACTCCGTGCCCCGTGCCGGTCAGCGCGGTTACCACCGCCGTACCGAGATGAACAAGAAGATCTACCGTATCGCTCACGGTGCCGACCCCAAGTCCGGTGCCACCGAGTTCGACATCTCGGACAAGACCATCACCCCCATGGGTGGCTTCCCCCACTACGGTGAGGTCAACGAGGACTTTGTCATGATCAAGGGCTGCTGCGCTGGTTCCAAGAAGCGCGTCCTGACCATCCGCAAGTCGCTCATCACCCACACCAAGCGCTCTGCCATCGAGAAGGTCTCGCTCAAGTTCATCGACACCTCGTCCAAGTTCGGTCACGGCCGCTTCCAGACCGCCGCCGAGAAGCACCAGTTCCTTGGTACCCTCAAGAAGGACCTCCAGTAAAAGGTTGCTCCCCTTCATCTTCATCTTTCATAATAAAAGAAAGCTGTCAAAAGGCTTATTTTATTGTCAATTGTCTGTCTTTGTCCGCTTTTTGCCCTTTTTCCGATCCTTCTTTTTGAGTGAATTCATGTATGCAATGACCACTGTCCGATAGCTCTCTTGGAACTGCAGAAAGTCTTCGGGCGCGACCGTCGTGCTCAGTGTCGTGTCCTTGAATTTGGCTCGGACCAGGCACGGGTATGTCGTGGTATCATCCTCGTCTACTTGCATTGCATCCTTGTTCTCTTTCTGCAGCTTGTGTTGCTCCAATAACGCTTCACCGCCCCGCGGTACCGTTTTCTTGACTGCATGCGCCTTTTTGATGCGCTTTGCCGTCACTAAATGAGGTGGTAGAGTCGTGTGCATTTGTGAACAGGGTCCGTTTGCGATGGTGTTATCATCTTTCTTACTTCGCTTCATCGTCACTGTCACCGTGCCATTTTGCCGCGACTGCTCGTACAGTTTGCCCAACTCGATGGTGAACTAGCGTGGATCAGAGAGGAGAACAAACAAGCATGAGATGATACGAAACACAACAGCAAAAGATCGCCCAGCAAAAGACTCACAGACGCGGGATCCAAGTCTTTCATTGTGTGTAAAAGTTGCAGCCACGCCGAAGGAAGTAAAGTGCGAGCGAGTAAGCGAGTGCGTGCGTGGGTGCAAATAAATCTCAGTTCGGCCCCAACCCTCAGACACATACACACACACGCGCGTACAATGTTGCCTGGTGGGTGAGGCGACTTGGGATTGGCAAGTGGCTGTGACTGTTCATCTTGCCAGACAGATTCAGTGAGCTCTTTTTTGTTGGATTTGACTCACCGTTGCCTAATATATACACACCGTTTATTTTTTTGACGCTTCCTTTTCCTCTTTTCTTTTTCTCCTCTTCCCTTTGGTTGCCAGCATGGAACCCCCGCCGCAACTCACCAACGCTGCCGGGCAGTTGCCGCAAATCACAGACTTGTCTCGGCCCGAGCAAAAGTCCAACCTGCGCAGACAGCTCGACGACCTTATGTTTGGCTCGGTATGCTTTATCATCATTTGGGTCTGTTCCCCACAACTCACCTATGGACGCGATGAGGTAGATCGCCGGTATGGTCGGCAAGTTTGTCGAGTATCCTTTTGATACGGTCAAGGTCCGTCTCCAGACGCAGCCCCTCGACCGTCCTTACTACCGGGGCCCCATCGATTGTCTGAAGAAAACGATCCAACAGGACGGCATGCGGGGCCTGTTCACTGTAAGTAACCAAAGATTTTTTAATTCGCGATAGCGATGTGCAGATTTTATTATTATTTAGCCGTGTTGAATGACTCACTCATTACTGTTTATAGGGCATGGCTTCACCCTTGGTCGGCTCTATGATCGAGAATGCCGCCCTGTTCGTCGGCTATCGCCAAGTCCAGCGTCTTATCCGGCATGCTTCCGCCACCCCCGAAGAGCAGGAACGCTTTGCGGCCATGAAAGAGGACGAGCTGCCCCCGCTTTCCATTCCTCAACTCGTCTTGGCCGGTGCAGCGTCGGGCGCCATGGCCTCGTTTGTTTTGACTCCCGTCGAGCTCGTCAAGTGCAAGCTGCAGGTTCAGCTTGCCGATCACTCTGGCTCGCGCACCATCCGCTACGACGGTCCGCTGCACGTCATCACGCATACCCTCGAGCACTACGGCCCCACCGGTTTCTACCGCGGTTATCTTGCCACGATGATCCGTGAGACGGGCGGCGGTGCTTTCTGGTTTGGTATTTACGAGTACACATGCGACGTACTGCTCCGCTGGCGGAACGCTACGAGCAAAAAGGATCTGACGTCGCCCGAGCTCATGCTCGCGGGTGGTCTGGGTGGTGCAGGGTACAACTTTTCATTTTATCCCGTCGACGTGATCAAGTCCCAAATGCAGACCGATCAGGAATCGGGCGGCCGACCGCGATCGTTTGTGCAAACCGCTCGCGAACTTTACAAAGGCGGTGGTGCCTCCTGCTTCTACCGGGGCTGTGGCATCACTGTCGCCCGTAGCGTGCCTACGAGCGCCATCATTTTCTTGACCTATGAACTTTTGTCCCAGCATTTCGGGTAGACTGCATATTCCCCTTCTCTCGCTCTCTCTCCCCCATCCTCTGTCTCACCTCTCATACATTACCCCATGTACACACACATTGACACTTTCTCGACACCATCCGCCGACTATCCCGTCCTGGCCATTCTTTCCTCTACATTACTACATATATTTACATATATATACTCTCCCTCAGCAACCGTTTCTGCATCCACCATAGTTCATCTGCTGCATATTCTGTATAGATATTTAAAATTCTGCACTCCTTTTCGCCTTTTATGTTCTGTCAAATGAAAAAGCGAAACAAACTTGCATGCACGCTTGCGCATTACCACTTTTGGTTGGAAAAGGAAATTTTGTCTATTGCGTGGCCTCTCCTCTCCTCGTGATGATCTGCTCCCGTCTGCAGAGCGATAACAGTGTATACTTTGAGCGATATCACAGCGATGCGATGCTAGAGCGATGACGACGTATTCCGTAAGAGCTATTGTACGATGCGGTGAAGAAACGAAACAGGAAGGGAAAGAGAGGAGGGCGACAACGCAGTGTACATACACACACAGTATCTTATAATGGGGGCGGGGTTAAGTGAGCGCGTGTCAGGCACACGCCGCCATTGGCCGTCCCAATTTTTTTGGGTAAGAGGGGTTCTGGCCCGCCGCACGCATTCCCTTTTCCTTTCACACACACATAATACCATCGCAATGGAGAAATTCAAGGAGGTACCATCACCTCATCTCAGAGTCACATTCGATGCTCATCTCTCTCTAGAAACTGAACGCCCTTCGCGCCGAGGCAGATGAGGCCAACGCCCGCGCCGATGAGCTCGCGGAGGAGGTCAAGCAGCTCGAGGCTGAGCACACCGCCAAGGATCACGAGCTCCTCTCACTCGAGATTCGTGTCAAGAACCTCGAGGAGAACCTCGAAAAGGTGGAGTCCAAGCTGACCGAGACCTCGTCCAAGTAAGTTGTTGTGAGAAGGTGGTGTGTCATTGCCGTGACTCATCGTTGTCGTCATCTCCGCAGGTTCAACGAGGCTGACCTCAAGGCTGAGGAGGCCGAGCGTCGCAAGGCTTCGCTTGAGGCTGAGCTCGAGGAGAAGGAGAGACTGCACGAGGAGCTTCTGGAGAAGTACACGACTGCCAAGGCCGAGCTCGACGACCTGTCCCGCCAGTTTGATGAGCTGTAAACCAACCAAGCATGATAAATATAAAATGGGTCCTCCAAAACATATCCAAATCGATACTCTATCCTTCAACTATACAGCTCACATATACTTTATATATGTATATTGAAATGAGGTGTGTCGGTTAAATAAGTGGGAGGGGAAAAGATACACTACATACTGTAGGAGGGGGGAAGGGTTTATGCAATCGATGTATAGATATAGATAGACTGTAGAGATATATGTATAGAGAGAATATCATACGACGTTATCGACGCCCGTGCCACCGAGGACTTTGGTGCTGGCATGGGGTTGGCGCTTGAGCGCAGCAATAGAATAGCAAATGAAGGTCAACAGGAGCGTCACTGCAGGCGCTATCAGTGCCGTTGTGTTGATCACGTTGGACAAGAACATGACAATCGACAACCTTTTTTTGTCGTTGCGTGAGCTTTTCCTTTTTTTCTTTTCTTTTTTTTTTTTCCATTATAACTTACACCAGGTACAGACCCGCACGCAAGTACGAGTTCTCAAAGGTGGCGACGAAGGAGTCACTTCATAAACCTGCGTTAATGCCAAGTATGATAAGATTACAACTTTTTGCTTACAATCGTGGGCTTGTAGGGCAGAACTAAAATAAAACAGCAAGAGTGGAGGTGTACAAAATCAGTCATCCAGGCACAAGCGAAACAGACCAAACCCAATCCGACCCCACCACACACCTTTGTACACAGAGGGACCTCAACAAAGACGAGAATGAACGCAAAGATCCTGCCCATGGACATCGTTATCATCAGTCCATTTGGCGTGTGTTTCTCTTTCTTCTCTTACCAGCCGAGAATAGCAAAGATGATGTTGGAAGTGACCGAAAAGACGCCAAGCACCACCAGCACTGAAAAAAGTGATAGACGTTTATTGGGTTCAATACATGCACTCTATGAGCTTCATTTCACTTACGGATAATGGAGGCAAGGCCGAACCTGAACAAAAGAAAAATAGCGCAGAGAAGAGTGCAACGCGTTAAAGACAGCTCATCCACGTCAAGGCCCATAACGAAACGCAGAAACGTACCATTGTGCATAAAGCGAGAAGTTACGCGAAGCAAATTCGTCAAAGATTCCCATAATGTAGCTGCAATGGCGATCAAAAGAAAACTATAGCAAAAGGGCGCGTATGTGCAAGCGGGAGAAGAAGACAATCAAGACGTGGCAACTTTGCAAACCGGAAAGAAAAAACAATTGTGCAACTCCAAGCGCCCTTTATGGCAAACCTTAAAAGAAGATCAGTCAAGCCCGTTTCTTTTCTATTCTACCTGAAAGCCAAGCCAGTTAGCCAAGCTAGCCAAGATGTCCTCTTTCAGTGATCCATTTCTTGGCAGCTCAGCAGGATAGAATAATTATAGATACACTTCTTCTATATGCAGTAGGTGTTCTTATCATATTATCTTTTACACGCAGGTTACTCACATACTTTTTCCGTAGCACCCAAGTCGAGTCTTTACTGAATGATAATGATGGATTACATGCTATGTCACTCATATAGCCACATATACGTCATACCCTGCGTATGCTTTGCCATGTCTTGTACATACCTATCGTCTGCGATCCTCGGAATATCGTATCACCTTCTATTCCATTCATCTCTCGTCTCGGTCTCTTCTCTTGTACCTCTGTAAACTTCATCTCTATGGACTCCACCCAAGTATTCTCGAAAACACAACCTGATCTCTACCTGCATACCTCTAAATCTATGCCAACTCTATGTCCCCGTTGTTTCCGGTTTTTGCTTTATGTCCCATGATCATATATGAAAATCGAAGAATTACTATATGTCTTGTAGGATAGCTCATCTCTGCTGGAGGTGTACTTGTATTGCCGTTGATCATTATTGATTCACCTCTCATGTCGTTCTGTAGCATGGCTGCCGGACGTACAGTAGCGCCTATTCTCCTTTCTTGGTCTTGTATACCTTTCCTCCATAATACTTTGCGTATCTTGCCAAAGAGTCCATCGAACTTCTCTTCAGCATGCTCGATTCAGATAAAGCTATAATCGAAAGTCTTTATTGGTCTGGTACAGCCCGGCATGCTAATATTACCGACTGCTTCTCCCTTGGTTATCAGAAACATCGCGCAGGATGGCTTCCGAAGCATCAATTGCTACATATTTTGTGCGTCAACCGTGAATATCGACAGACCGAGGCTGGTCTAAGCCAAGTTCATGTCAAAACGTTGCTTAGGGCGGTCGTAAGACGAGTTGCTAAATTGTTTACCCGCGCCATCTTTTTTTTTGTCTGCTTGCACAAAATGCATGATTCGTTTTATCTTTTCGTTTTTTCCCTTTGCTCCTGCAATGGAAGCCACGCAAGCGAATCACGTCTTGAGTCATGTACAGCAACATCTCAAAGATATACCCTTTAAAACGTTACGACGAGAAGAAGCCGAACTATCCGATCAAGAGAAACTTGCCAAGATGCAGGACGTCCTGCAGACCGATCCCGGGCTGTTTCTGAGTCGGTGGGGGCGTCACCTGCCACCCGATGTCTTGCAAGACTTCCAACTGCTGCAACCCACCGATTATGAAGTCGACTACCATATCAAACACTTGCAAAACACAGACGCACTGTCACATGCTACGATCCACAACCGGAGGTTCGCCTACATGAAGCTTCAATTGCGAGACACCGCCTATTTTTCGGACGAGGCCATGCAACAACGCGATCCGGTTCTATATGAGCAGTATATTGGGCAGCATTTGACAGAGCGTGAGAAAGCAGCTCCGTACGGCAACGATGTCAACCTCGTCCAGCGTATCCTCACCAATATTGACCGCCATTATGCGGACGAGCAGGTCAAGCAGCAGCACGACATCGAGAACGAACAGTTTGAGGAAGAAGAAGAAGAGGAGGAGGAGGAAAGTGATGATGAAAGCGACACAATGATGCAATCTGCACCGTCCTCAGTATCTACGGCAGCGACGCCTGCTCTCGTTACCGGAGCAAGGCCAGAACACGACATGCTGACGCCCAACTCGGACGAGAATGTACTGGATGCATTACCAAGTGGGCAGGCGCAGGATCCAGAATTGACACAAAGTATGCTCGACTTCCGAGAAGAGCAGCGACTTGAGTTTGTGCGGCTCATGGAAGAGCGTTTCCTGGCCGGGAAGGACCCTGATTTCGATTACACGCAGGTCGATCTCGATGAGGTAATACGGGCATCACCCCATGCATAGCGCGAGACTGACACTAGATCATCTTGGTAGACTTATGATGATCTGAAGCAACAAGAACAGGATTTCCAGGACAAGTATTTTGACGATGAAACACCCGACGAGGAGGTGCAGCCGGCAACAAGCGTGTATACCGGTGAATTGGATTATTGATTAATTAAAACACGAAAGCAACGCAAAACCCAGTACATAACGAAAACAAATTTTATGGATTGCATACTTGAAAAGTTCTACGTGCCAAAGACAGATTGAGAGGGCACACTTCAAAAGGGCCGTTTCCGCATGAAAAAGACATGCTCGGCCGATATGCAAGAAGTTATGCAGTGAGAGAGAGGGGGGGGGGAGGAGGAGGAGGGGGGAAAGAAGCGAATAAATATATATGTAGACTATATATATATATATATGTATAAGATGAACAACATGAAAGGGAGGAAAGAGGATGTTGTGTGCGGATGAGGGAAAGAAGTTGCGTGCGGTATGAAAGCGTGCCAGCGCCCCCAACTTATTGGTGGGAGAGAGAATCGAGGGGGTGATTGACGAACGGAAAAGGCGGTACAGAGATGGAGTGGTCCGCAGCACCGGTGCTGGACGGACTTGGAGTGGACGGGTCGAGGGAGCTGGAGAGGCGCTGTCCCTGGTGCGAGTGAGAGTGAGACTGGGTGATGGGCGTGTGGGGTGAATGCGGAGAGTACAGCGAGCACTCGTCATCGGACAGCATCGGACTCGGGCTGGTGCTTGTGGTGCTGAACGGCGTCAGTGCAAGAGGAGAGATGGGAGAGTGGTGGCTGTGGCCGGCGAGCGCTTCGTGGGGCGATAAGTTGTGGGTCTGTACAGTCAAGGGCGAGCTCCGTTGCATGAGGAGGTTATGATTGGGCGAACTCGGGTGATGGAGCATGTCATGGGCGGGTGAGGAAGACGGGTGGCTGGTAGCGGAGGAGGACGGGTCGGGTGAGGTGATGAAAATGGAGGGTGGTGCAGGTTCTTGGCTCATGGTCTGAGCAAAATCGGATGGCATTTGACCTATTCAAACGACGAAAGGTAAGGCGACAAACCACAAGGATATCTCACTTGCAAACGTACCACCATTCTGATTTGTAATGTACCCCATCATGGTCTTGATAGCATTCTCCTGCTGCTCCTGGCGTTTCCGAGTTTCTGCGAGTTCCTTGACAAGCTCGCCAAAGTTCTCGGAAAGATGTGCCATGCGCTGCATCATGTCCGAGTGGGTAACTTGCATCATCGTCATGTGACTGTGTAGATCGCGGGTGTCCCGTCGCGAGGTGTCGTTCTCCATGGTTTTGCGCTTGATGTCGTCGAGTAAGTCAGGGCGGTCCCGGATAAATTTGGGATGCGAAAATTCCCATATCTGGTTTTCGGCCAGCGTGCGATGACCTCGAGGCGATTTGTTCACTTTGTGAAAGCCGTACCTAAATTGCATAATAATGAAAAAAAAAAAAAACACTCATGAGTATGGTAATTTTTTATAAACAATGAAGGAGCAGCTTACATGTTGAGTTGTCGCACGAAACTGGAAAAGTTGTTGTGCTTGAAATGTTTAGGCAAGACATCCCGCGAGAATTCCATAATGTTGCAGACAATGAACGATGCCCCGGTATAATTCCAAGCAATCAGGTGCTGATACTGGTTATCGACGACCATACTATAATGCTATCAGTATCAGAATATTTAGATACGGGGGCTACGTACTTGTACAGTTTATGAACAAATGTGTTTGAGCTCGACGATTTGGACGGCGGCTGAGGAGGAGAGTTTTGTTGCTGTTGCTGCAGTTCTTCCTGCTGCTGCTGTTGTTGCTGCTGCTGTTGTTGTTGTAAAGCTTGTGCTTGCTGTGCAAACACAGCCATGTGTTCTTGTTGTTGCGCAATCACCTGTGCATTCATGTGTGAAGGAGAAGAAAAAAAAAAGGGATAGATGCGGAGGTCTGGGCCTTTTGTAATAAGAGGAATAGTGGCGTCACAACGCCTCACGAGGCCGGATTCAGACTCAGCCAAACCGATAGGCTACTGAAGCGGGGTTGCAGCCACGTTGTTGCGTTGAGCCCTTTCCTGTGGTTTGAGGCGCTTCTCGTCTGAAACCCAATCACTCTGCTCTCCAGAAAAAAGCAATGATTTCCTCCCCCCTCCCCTTAAACATTCCAGTGGCACCCAATCACGGCGTGCCGAGATAAGCGCAAACATATCACGATTGTTTCCCCTTTTAGCCGTTCTTGCGCATCAGCATGATCATGACTATGTGCGCTATTTACGTTTGCTACAATTTACTCCCGCTATTACCGCCAATCAGAGCCACGACCTTGCCATACGTTTGACGGCTGTTCAGCGCGATCAGACCTTGGGGGAGCGTCTCTAGGCTGTACAAATGTTTATACACCGTGGCGCGGACTTTCCGCTGCTCCAACAATTCAAAGAGAGTTTTCCAAGTCGCTTGGATCGTTTCGGGCTCATGCTGCGTGTATGCACCCCAATGCAAGCCGCTAAAAGTGATATAACGAGCCATTAGGACCCTGTCGAGATCGATAGGAGCACTTACACAACAGAGATATTCTTGAGGAGGATGCGATTGGTAGGAATCTTCTCAAAGGTGCCCTTGGCGAACCCGATCACAATAATGCGGCCATTCCAAGCGGTACATTTTGTGCTACATGAGAAATTGGGGGGTCGAAAGGGTGAAGCAGAGAGAGGGTCCGGATCAACATTTATGAGTTTCATGTTATTAATTTTTTATACCTTTCTTCCACGAGTCCAACAGGGTCATACACGACGTCCGCACCATGGCCGTTGGTTGCTTTTTTGACTTGGTCTGTCCAATCAGCGTCCCGGTAGTTGATGGCTATGTCCGCGCCATACTCCTTTGCCACTTGAAGCTTTTCGGCCGAGCCAGCTGTCGCAATTACAGTCGCACCCACTGCTTTTGCGATCTGGACAGCCGCCAACCCTACACCTCCGGCAGCGGCGTGCACCAAGCAATACTCGCCGGCCTTGAGTTGACCGCGCACAATCAAACCACCGTAGCTGGTGGGGTATGTCACATACAATGTGGCTGCCTCTGCAAACGAAAGGTTCTTGGGTTTGGGCAGAATAGACGTGGCAGGCGCGGTGACAATCTCACCAAACGAGTAACTTGCACCAAACACGGCGTCGCCGGGCTTGTATTGCGGCACGGTCGATTTGAGCACCACGCCAGAGAACTCAGATCCCTGTGCGTTTCCTGTCAGCCACCTTGGCAACATGCAGAGCCTCTACTTACGCCGATAAAGGGCAACGGTGGCTTCCATTGGTAACGGCCTTGAATCTAAGCATTCAATCGTATTAGACGAGTCAAAGGGGTCACCGCGCGTCTTTTGAACGCATACTTGGAGCGTGTCAAAAAAGTTGAGGCCGGCCGCCTTGACCTGGATCTGCACTTCGCCTTGCTTGGGCTCGGGCGGCGTCACATCCGTGCGAAGGACCATTTCCTCTGGTCCCTTGACCAGCTTTTCGATCACGTAGGCCTTCATCGTAGCTGTGGATAAGAGAGTCAAGTGGAAAGAGAGAGTTTGCTTTCTTGCTTGGTAATGAAATAATCTTCGTGGGATTTCGCAGGATCTGTGCAACGCTCACTTTTCTGAGCTTTAAGCTTTCATCTTGGCATAGACAACCGTTTTACATTATGGCTCAATATATATATACCATCTGTTCCATGTATGTGGATGTGTTGAGGACCAAGGAATGACTTGTTAGCTAAAAAGACAACCATCTACGAGCGTGCAAGCCCTTTGTTCGCTCAAGTTAGCGTGTACGTAGAGTTAGAGTCTAATCTTTTTCTTTCGCATTTCATTTGCTTTTGGAAAAATATTCCGCGGTATAAAGTACTACTTAAACCTCTTTGGAGGACGGCTTTTCCTTACTAATATGTTACATACAGACATATATACATGGATGTAAGGAATGAGTATATTTATAAGTGCAGAAATTATAATGAAGTGACAATGATACTTTTATAGAACATTTTTCTTAACATGGCCCGCGCACAGGGCATCTATTCCAGTGCCAACAAATTTTGTGCATCATGCACATCATGCTCTAACAGAGACAGATTGACAGATGTCAGGCCAAAAAGTTTGATGTTCTTGGCTCAACACATGATCCTATCTTGTATAATTTCAAGGCTCATCTCATCAAAGTGCTGCTGTGGCGACTTTAGAAACGCACAGATGTCTTTCGCTCAGAAACTGCATTTTTAGCAGCGAGGAGGTCAAGAATCGGTCAGTTTTCGCTGACCAATACGTGGTTTCGAATCGTAGAGTAGCGTCTGACACATGGATGAGAGGCGTTCATGCTGGTTTTAGGTGCGCCAAGGGTGAGATCTTTAAGTTGGCGTAGGTCATACACATCTCTTAGCTCATAAAGTATGTATTTATCTTTTTTAAAGTAACTCGCGAAGGGGATGCCTTGGGACGACTGCTGATGATTCGCACCAAATGCTGCTGGATCTGGTTCTTCCCTAGGCCTACATGCGTCGTCCAATGAATAAAGCCATCCATGCTTTCTCATATACCCAACCTACCTGGTACTCTGTCACCCAGCCAGCGGCCATCCTGAGGATCGTAGAAGGCCACCAGCACCGCCAGCGCAATACCAACAGATCGGTCCTGACCCTTGGCGCAATGGATCAGCACCCTTTTACCTTCAGAGAGTGGCTGCCGAACGAATTCAAGCGCGGGGGGGATGCAGTCGAACAGCGCGTTCTGGCCTTTTTTGCCTTCAGCAATCTTGAGATGCAGATATCCCTTGTGTTCCTTGTTGTCCTCGTACTCATTCAAGGTGCAATTCACGACGACGTCAAAGTTTTCCCAGCATTGAGGAGGTCGGCCGGCCCGCCGTGAGCCAATGGCTAGCGTCGTGTTCTGCACGTAGTTGTAGGGCGTGTCGTCGCTGTCTTCCATTTGATTGCTTTGCGCGACCAGCTGGCATACCTTGAGCTCGCACTCGGCCGAGCTATTCACGTTGAGGATCTCTTTCTGGTGATTCCAGAATAGGCGAGGTGTCAGTCCCTATAAGGAGAGCGTTGTGTCAGTAATAAGTGATGTGATATGCTTAGGTGGCAGAAAGCATACCAGACTCCATGCTTCTTCATCGTCGCCTGAGCCCTGGACGTAGAGATACCCACCTGGCCGCGCCTGACAACCCGTCTCGACCGCCTGTGATGCGCTGACACAAACAACAGGCCAGAACTCCGTGTCCGGGTCCAAGGGGTAGAGTGAGGATTGGGGTGTGAGCCAGAGCGGGCGCAGTGGCTTCTTGACTTGCTCTACGAGACGTTCGATGAGCGCGGGGACTTTGAGGAGGCGGTCGGCAAACATGTCAAGACGGGCTTCAATCTGGGCATGTTCGGAGCGTGAGACGATAGAAGGAAGGGTATGCAAGCAAGCGTCCCAGGCGTCCCGGGGCGTATGCTTCTGGATAGCCCGATTAATGACGCTGCACCAGATGGGGACCGTTTTGGATAATGCGTCAGGGATCCGTTTGCCTTTCCGTGTCGAGTCCACCAAGATGCATCTGCCCTGCGATATGAGGACATGTACCTGAGTGCTAGGATAGTGCTTACCCTCCATGCTGTGCGATCGGTTCTATCAGGTGTAGATTATTGCGGCGCATGTTGAAATCCCATTCGTTCATATGACCGTCGGTTGATTTAAAGTAGGCCGAGTGAACTTTATGCTAGTGTTGACGGTGAGTCACCGAAATTGCCGTCTATGAAGGACAGCTTACTCGAGAATGGTCGATATACCATGAGCCACAGCGCTCGTTTGCTAATTTAGCGTATCAGCCATCATTCTTTGAAGGCGTGTTGTGGACGTTACCGACGAGAGGCAGGTGGGAGATCACCTCCGCAACTTCTTCCACAAAGGCAGCATCCTCTTGGATCGACTTGAGACGATTGACACTTCTTTGGATCAATACTTCTCGACGTAATAGGAGCAATCAGGGACGTACAGGTTTTTATGATCTTTGCGGATCTGTTTGGTGTCGTTGTGATAGTCGTTTCCAAACATGAGTGATAGAGCGAGCAGCCGTGCGCGAAATAATAATAAAAAAGTCCGGCTATACTTTATTCGCCTCTTCTTTTATATATACTGCATTCTGTGACATGAGCAAGAGGAAAGTAGACGATCTCGACGACACCATCAGCGAAGACGGCCATCATTCGCGTAACATTTATGCCCACAAGCCGCTTGATCTCGAGCGACTTGTCAGAGAGTTCCCTGCCCTGGAGCCCTTGTAAGATCGCATAACGCGACACGTTGCGTTTCTAAACGACACCGAATATGCAGTATCACCGTGCACAGGAACCGGCTCCAGTTTGATTTTCTTAATGCAGATGGCCAGCGGTAAGTCCAACCGAGGCCAGTCAACAGTTTTGTTTATGGTTTATTTCCTGTCCGGGCAGAGCACTCACCAAGGCTCTGTTGAAACGCGACTTTGGGCTCTCGGTCGATCTGCCTCACGACCGTCTCTGCCCGCCAGTGCCAAACAGGCTCGATTACATTCTGTGGATCGAAGATATACTTCATGAAACGCTGCCTGAGAACAAAACGTACAAAGGCATTGACATGTAAGTGAGCGGGGCGGTGATACAGACAGACATGCGGACAGAAACAGAAGCTAACCTAGACGTAGCGGGGTTGGGGCGTCCTGCATTTATCCATTGCTCGGCTGCGCTCGCAACAAAAATTGGTCCTTCTTGGGAACTGGTAAGGAAACGCAACTACCGTGATTCTTCGACTGATTGAGACACGGCAGAGACGGACGCGCTGTCGTACAAGTATGCACACAAAAATGTCAAGCGAAACCATCTGGACGATCGTATCAAGATCAAGTTCAACGACGATCGTGCGATAGTCCTGGCTCCCGAGGAAGACACAAGGTACCGGTTTACCTACATCAGGGCTTCTACATGTGCTTATCCAATACACAGCTACGATTTCTGTATGTGCAATCCACCATTCTATGCGTCACAGCAAGAGATCGATGACGCTGCAGAGGCAAAAGAGCTGCCGCCGTACGCGGTAAGTCCATCCAGACGACTTTATATATGAAAGCTCATCTAGTCATGAAGATTTGCACTGGATCACCCTCAGAAATGATCACACAAGGAGGCGAATATGCTTTCATCGCATCGATGATCAACCAAAGCCTCGACTACAAGGATCGAATTACGTAAGCTCGGTAACATGTGTATCGTCTGTGCGCTGATACTGTCATACAAGATGGTTCACGAGCCTTATTGGGCGGAAAAAGACGATCAGGCCGCTACTCGCCATTTTGAAGGATAAAGGGGTAAGAATGCCTGCCAGTTTTTTTTTTTTTTTTCCACCCGGAGCTGATGCCTCCCTTTCTTGCAGATCGAAAACTACGCTGTGAGAGACTTTTGTCTCGGCAAAACGAGGCGATGGGCCATTGCCTGGTCCTTTGGATCCAAGCGACTGACAGAATCTGCGCATCTGCGCGGCTACCAACCCAAAACAGAATTCGAAACGGGCCCTCTTTTTGAGACACCTGAGAATCTAGAAGAACACCTCGATGCTGTCCTTAAAGACCTGGAAATGCCGGGCCGGGAAGGTGAGGCCACCGTCAATACGTGGTCCCGCGCTGCCCGGAGAGGAGGCAAGCGGCAAAAGACGCAATTCGGATACCGCTTTGATATCCAGGACGACGTCCTCTTGGCAACATTGACAAGCGGTGAGCGAAGTGCTTTCGAGAGTTTTTGGAATCATGTCAAGAAGCGGGTCGAGGAATTGTGTGGTATCAAACGGGGCTCTACATTCTATTGATAAAGTTTCAAACAATCTGCATTGAAGGCATCGCCTGCCCAGCGTGCGACTTGCCGCATGACTTGGATCTTTTGCTCAGTGCTTGGGTCGTGCTTGAGTTCGTAGAGTGTACACATGTTGAGAAGCGCCGTCTCGCACGTGCCGGCTGATGTTGGGTTCTGTGCTGTCATATTTTCCAAGAGCTCCATAGCCTACATGTCAAACAAGAGAGTCAGCCAAAGGCCATCGGTTGGGTGAATGACGCAGTAGACTTGCCCTGCCCAAATTGCCGAGATAAACTTCGCAAACCGCCAGGTTGTTGACAGCTGTCAGGTTATCTGCGTTGTCCTGGATGACCTGCTGCAGCTCGTCACGTGCCTGGGTCCATTCTCCTTTGCCCATCTGCAAGAATGCTCTAAAGTCCATGTCAAATGCCTGTAACCCATCCGCGCAAAGTACACTTACTTGTTCACCTTGATGGCCTCCTGTACGGCCGCGCCGGATCCCTCGATCTGGCCATAGAGGGATTCAGCAGTATGGATATCACCGAGTTGGAGGTATAAGCGCGCGAGACTCGACAGCACATCGGCGTTCCTGGGGATGCGCTCGAGGGTTATAGCAGCGGCGACGAAATCGCCCATGGCCATCATGTGGGTGGCGAGGACGAGCGTCACCTGCTGTTCACGGACAGTCCAGCCCTGCTTCTTGCAGTCCACGATGAGTAGCGTCAGTCGCTCGAGGGTGACGAGCGGGTGGTTGAGATAGGCGGGCAGGCGGGCCCACAAGACACGCAGAGGGAAGAGGGTCGTGCTTGCTGTAGGAAGGTCACCCATCTTGTCCATCTCGGCCGAGGCGAGTTGGTAAAAGCCGAGTTGTGTCAATGCCAAGAGTCGGACGTGCCATAACTACGCATCATGCACCTCGAATCCATCAGTCTGGGTTTGTATGCTGTGAACGGCGTCGGTTGGTTTTACCTCGACGAGTGCGTCTAGTTCTGTGGGTGTTGTTTGTACGATCGTGTTGCGCGCATAACGGGCGACCGACCGCCACATACTGTTCATCTAATACAAAGCATATCATATCAGCCTCCTGCGCCGCGAATCCGTTTTCCGTGCGTACCACGAGGTGAGACAGGTTGTCGGCGTGTTTATCGTCGCGCACGCGTTGGTCAGGGACTTGATAGCGTTCGAGTAAGTCGGAAAAGGAATCGTTCTGACAAAAGATTCTGTGTCAATCGAGCGCGCATTAGACGGCATGGCGAATCACGAGCTGTTACCATGGGAATGTCGTAGAAGCTGGCATTGCTGCAGAGACGCGCAATGAGTTGCTGCTGCTGTTGTTGCTGTTGCACGGTGCCTCCGCTGCTGCTTGTGCTGTTGCGCCCGAGACCTGCGGATGACAACGAGGGCGACCGAACCTGGTCTTTCGATACAGACTGAATGAGTGGGTCGTTATCGTCATCACTCAGTGGATTCTCAAAGAGATGGGCCGTGGCAGCTTCCATAGTGGAGAAACGTGTTTAAACGAAAAGGATAAAAGAAATGAAAAAGAATAAAAAATAAGAGAACGGTAGGAAATCAGAAAGTCAAACAAAAACGAGTTTATTATGTGTGCGTGAGAGTGCGTGTGTGTGGTATTATGCGTGCATTTTATGTATTTACTCCTCCATGGGCTCTTCCTCGTCCTCCTCGACGTACTCCTCCTCGTAGTCTTCGTCGATGGTGGCCTCCTGGTACTGCTGGTACTCGGAGACGAGATCGTTCATGTTGGACTCGGCCTCGGTGAACTCCATCTCGTCCATACCCTCGCCAGTGTACCAGTGCAAGAAAGCCTTGCGGCGGAACATGGCCGTGAACTGCTCGTTGACGCGCTTGAACAGATCCTGGATGGCGGTCGAGTTACCGATGAAGGTACCCGACATCTTGAGGCCGACGGGAGGAATGTCACACAGCGACGACTTGACGCTGTTGGGGATCCACTCGACAAAGTAGGCCGAGTTCTTCTGCTGGACAGCCAGCATCTGGTTCTCGACCTCCTTCGTCGAGAGCTTACCACGGAACATGGTGGCGACGGTCAGGTAGCGACCGTGGCGGGGGTCAGACGCGGCCATCATGTTGCGGGCGTCGAACATCTGAGCGGTGAGCTCAGGGACGCTGAGGTTGCGGTACTGCTGCGAGTTGAAGGCGGTCAGAGGAGCAACGCCGACCATGAAGAAATGGAGACGGGGGAAGGGCACCATGTTGACGCACAGCTTACGCAGGTCCGAGTTGAGCTGACCAGGGAAACGCAAGCTGGTCGAGACACCGGACATGACGGCCGAGACAAGCTGGTTCAGGTCGCCGTAGCCAGGGTTGGTGAGCTTGAGGGTGCGGAAGCAGATGTCATAGAGGGCCTCGTTGTCAATGCAGAAGGTGGCATCGCAGTTCTCGACGAGCTGGTGGACGGAGAGGACGGCGTTGTAGGGCTCGACGACGGTGTCGGAGACCTTGGGGGAGGGCACGACGGAGTAGGTGGACAGGATACGGTCAGGGTACTCCTCGCGGATCTTGGAGAGGAGGAGCGAGCCCATGCCGGAGCCAGTACCACCACCCAGCGAGTGCGCAAGCTGGAAGCCCTGCAGGCAGTCGGTCGACTCGGCCTCCTTGCGGACGACGTCCATGACCGACTCGACGAGCTCGGCACCCTCGGTGTAGTAACCCTTGGCCCAAGAGTTACCCGCACCGGACTGGGCGTTGATGAAGTTGTCGGGGCGGAACAGCTTGCCGTACTTGCTCGAGCGGATGGCATCCATCGTCGCAGGCTCCAAGTCAACGATCACCGATCTTTATCACCCGATGGTGTTGTATGTCAGCACAACCAACTCAACAACCCCCTTGCAGCTGCGTCCCCTGATATTCTTATTTCTTACCTAGGGACGTATTTACCCTGGTAACCCTCGTTGTAGAACACGTTGATGCGCTCCAACTGCAAATCGTTGTCACCGCAGTAGTTACCGTTGGGATCAATGCCATGCTCCTCGCTGATGGTCTCCCAGAACTTTTGACCGATCTAGAGCCGAGAAAAATAAAGAAGAAAGCGTCAACACGTGTTTCTCCTGGTTCACCCTCTTCTCGTTCCCCGTGAAGTTCCTCCTGCTTTTCAGGCTAGCTGCACGCTGGGAGGAGAAGCAGGAGGCAGAAGCAGAAGCAGAAGTAAAAAGTAGAAGCTTATAGAATTGTACCTGGTTACCGCATTGACCTAAAAGTTGTGACAGTGAACGAATGAGCGAATGCGATGACGGAGTGAGTGGGATGGCACCTACCAGCTTGGACGTGGATGATTTCTCTCATTATGAATGTGGAGGGGAAAAAGGGAAGTGAGCTAAGGAGTGAATGCGAAGTGTAAGGAAAGTGGAGAAAGAGGTGTACAACAAGTTCAATCTGTCCACTTACAACTTTTTTTTTATTTAAGGAAAAGCCCACGGAAAACATGTTTCTTTTTTTCGCGTGCGAGTAAAATACATGGGCGGACCTGAATCGACACGCGCCTGGTGCTACGACGCGGGCGACATCCCTTTTTTTTTTTATAAAAAAAAAAGAAACTGCGCCAATCATTTCAAAGCAGAATATATTCCCTTGTGGACAAAAGGAACTCATTCCTGATTTTCATATTATCTGGCAAGAACTAATCGATGCTTTCTTAAAGCGCTTTTATATTGTATGAAGGCTTCGAGAAACATAGAGAAATGAAGTACTTTTTCTCGCTTTTTTGACAATCGGGGTTTGTTTAACATGCACGCGAGCTTGCCGGTTGCACGAGTCAAGCACGAGCGAGCTTCTTTGTTGATGTTCTGTTCAGCCGTTTCGTCTCTTTTTATAGTGATTTTGCTTCTGTTCTTTTATCAAAAGCTGAAACATGGAAGCGGAAACGCACCAGGTGTGCTGCTGGTGAGTATGTTTAGCCTGCTTTATTTTTATCACCCGCTGATGATAAATACGCATACGATGTTCGGCTCGGAATCCCTTAGACGATGACATTTTATGTATAAATATTGGACGAACTCATGTTGACTATGCGATAAAATTTTGTGGTCTTACTGTATAAAAAGTCGTCTGCGATTTAAGAAAACAAACCCGTGGCCCGATACCCATGCTATCCAATATCGTACGACCTGGATGATACAGCGCCCGCGAGGACGGCCTATGGCACCAATGCAAGCAGGACGATAAGGTCGCTTAAATTTCGGCTAGGGCTCGGGACAATACTTCGATGAATGAACAGACACTGATAGGCCACCGCCGGACCGACAAGGTCTAAGAGACTTCCAGCAAGAGCCGATAAACTACGGTCGTTCGAACATTCAAGTAATTGACTTGTTCGGTATGCGACCAGGCCATGAACCGTGAATGCAGGAAGTAGTGCCAGGAAGTTTAAGCAGCAGGGTTTCCAACCTTGTTTGTATTTTAAAACAAATAAAACGAGTGTAAAGAGTAAGGGAGCCATTAATTTATGCCATTTATGAGTGATGAAATAAAATAATATTGGCAATGCGTTTTATTTCTACCTGCAGGTGTGTCAAATTTTCGTTGCCACAGTCATCGAGACAAGTTTGGCTACACGCTTACCCAACGAGTCGCTAATTGAGAAAGAACTCTGAGGTGTTGTACAGGGCTTATGCAAACGAATAGGCACTCTACGTCCGCCTATCTCTATCAGTTGACGAGGTCTGAAGGCCATCCAAAATCAAGTACTCGTCTTTTTGCCAATCTCATGTAGGTGACAATACCCTAGTAGGCTTTAGGAGCAGTACTTGACCGGGTGTATATGCCGCTGTAACCACATCCTGCTTTAATATAGCGAGGTGTCAAGACTATATGATTAGATCCCTTAGCTGTCGGCTAGTCCTTTTGGTGGTAGCCACGGTTCCAGGTGTTTAATGGGCAGTATGTGACTGGATTGGCTCTTTTCATTCAGAATTTCGACAGTGTGAGATGGTTTGTAAGCGGGTAAAATTAGCAAATATCGGTTAGGTCAGCCAGAGTGCTTTTGCATTTCTTCACGGTAGATGAGAGTGAGCCGAGGACGTTTTTTCGAGGAAGGACACGCGAGTTAGTTAAACTGTCCAGCATCTTTAAATATGTCGCCTCAAAGTTCGATGGTGATTAATACGCTCACCCCGCCCCGTGCCTCTTGCACTCGCCCCTCCGTTTACGTAAGGGTCGATTTGAACAACAGCAAGGTGCCACATCGCACATCATCCTTTTTGGACAACTTTTTCTCTGCCTCTCTATTCTGGCTACTTCACTTCTCTACGTGTATTTCCCCGGAGGGAGAAGTATTCCTAAATATCCCGGCACTAAACTCACTTGCTTCACTTCACGCCTTAAAACGACGTAGTATATCAAATGTGAAAAGTAGACAGGTGACGAGATCTGAATAGCTATGCAAGATTTTCATAATCCCATAGCACGAAAAGTAAGAATTTCATTCAGACGTAGTGGTTTTTTGGTACATCCACCGCCTCTAAGTCTTGCTGGTAAAGGACGACACTTAGTTGGATGGTGCTCAAATGTCTGTTACTGACCGTGCGCAGCACGATGGCGTCACTGCCGATTGAGACTAAATAGAGTTCCACTTTCAATATCTCTGAAAAATTTCCCCATCCCCGGAGATGCATGTAGAGGAATGGTGTAGTCAGTACAGACAGAGAAAGACAAAGTAACAAGAGAAAACTGCTGTTCAAAAGGTCCTTGTTCGGAAGAAAAGACGCGGGATGGAGGTGAGCGTATTAATTACAAGTTCGATTTACAGGACTCGAGTGTCAGACACCTCAAAAAAATAATAGTAAAAATTGAAGGGATCAGCAGTTCACCACCGAAAAGTATCGATATTCGGGGTCATCTACTTGCGAGGATGGACTCGTGGTATTGGGCGAAATCGCTTCAGACGCCACTCACAAAGAAGTTTCTTCGATGCTGCGCAGCGAGTATGATTGACCATGATGATGTATGCCAATTAAATTGCTAACAGAATTAACAAGACTTATAAAAGGCGTCCCGTAATCTTTATGAGCATGTGGGTCATACTTAATATATATTTGATTGCTGGGAAACAGTCGCGTTATAAAGTTCGTGTGTACAGGCACCAGAATATGTGAATCCACAAAGACTGCTTCTGCAAAATATCTGTGTAAAAGAATGAACTAAGGAATGGCATATAACAGAGAGGACTGGCTTGCCTGTTCAAGAGCTGGTTCATTTACCCTTTGACATGCATTGACATCATTACTGCTTGTCAGAGTCTGCGTTCAACCTGCAGACGGTAGTTCCAAAGGCACAATTCTCACTCACTTTATAGCAATGTGTTGGCACTGTCTTTTAGTAAAGTAGGCGGCGTTGTGCCCGAACCCCACCACCATCTTATTGCGCGACTGCAGATGTATTCATAGCTGCAGCAGTCGCGCACACACGTCATCCAAGCAATGCCCACCTGCCCGTGGTCCGGCCATCAGGACTGCGATGTGCTCCATCTGGCTGTGATAACGGAAGTAGAACTCTTCTAATAAGTTGAAGTCAATTGTAAGTATCTATCGTTAGTATTTCATTAGTTTCGCTATATGTTCCACTCGATTGCATTTCGAGAAAAATAAAGCCCTGTATGTGGCAAGACAGTTTAAGAAGGATAGACATGCACCGATACGTTTGCAATACTTTACTACAGCATTGGGCTCCTGTCGCTATTGTCATTCAGTAGTATAACTTTTGTCTGAATGAAGGTATTATTGGGCGGAATACCTGTATTTATGAGTCCTTTCTTCCCGTTCAAAGTGAACTACTGATTGGTTCCAGTAGACCTTTCTTTTTTGGGTTCTTTTTTCCGTGTCAAGGGTAAAACGTGTAAACACTGGCACGGCCTTCATTGGTTTGTGTGAGTCCACACCGTATGTAAAGTAGTAGAACACTTTTTATTTTTGAAACAAAGAAACCAGCTCTCTAAATAATGAATTCCTGTTGCTGTCATGATTCATAGAACAATGACTGCCAAAACCGAATTATAAAAATGAAGTTCCAACTCACTTCCATCACTATTCCTTTTTCTCCCTTCTGCTGAACCAATACCCTCCATGGATAACGGCAACTTCTCGTCTTTTTGGACGTCTACCTTTCGAGCTTCTGGTATGCTTGTTGAGCCGTGTGTATACATCGCCAGTCCAAGATATTAGCGGTTACACTAGTATGCCCTGTTGTTAATGCTCACACCAGTGGACCTGTGGGAGCTTGAGCGAGTCTGTCGTGGCTTTAGGGATCTCCTTAACTGGAGAAACCCTATTACCACACAGATGTACCGGGCAGTGGCCGAACGATACGGCATACCCCAGCCGCATCCATTCACGGATCGTCGTCTTTTCCGTCTTTTTGCCGGTCTCCACTGCGAGGTTTGCGACCGGCCGTCGAACCAACGGCCTATCCGGATCTACTGGATGTTTGGCATCCTTTGCTGCCGTCCGTGCTTGTACGAGCGGATCACCCACACGATCGACTTGGGTTTACAGCAGTTAGAGCGGTTCCGCCAGCTGATGGTACCAGTCCAGACAGTCAGACGCGCATTTAGAGGACAGGAGAATCCTGGCCGATCAAGATTGGACCACTTGGTTTGGACAGAGCACCTTGAGGTGTATTTGCCAGGTGCCACCCGCCAGGAACGCCAAGAGCGCCTGGCACAGCTGCGAACCCTCGAGGCTACGATGCTGGAGCGTATGAAGGATGACCCGCGCTTCGAGGTCCTTCGTCGAAGGCAGCCCCTGCAGCGAAATCCGCCCCGTCGCTCCGCCCGCCTACAACAGCGCCGGCAGTAGCCATCTTCTTCTCCTTTTTTTTTTCTTCTCTCTTTTGTTTTTTTCTTTGTCCGAAATAAGATATTGATATCCAATAGCCACTTTGCCGACCTTTAAAACTATTTAGCCTGGCGTGTCTTGTCTGTATACCAAATTTCAGCCTGTTAGTATTATCAAATATGAGGATGCAGGCTAGAGACACATGGCGAAGCAAGTCATGCACCGACCCCGAAATTTTGAGACGCAAGTGCTTACAAGGATTTCATTCACGAAGCACCGTAAAAAAAGCTGTTATTGGTCATGGCAGAGATGTGCTGCAGACGGACGAGTCGAAAGATATCACAATATATACCTTCACACTGTCTTTCTTTCCTTCCTTTCCTTCTTCGTTTTTTTCTCCAAAAAAAATACACTTATTTCTTCTCTCTTTAATCGATTCACATATGATACAGATTTATATCAGTGAAAAATGTTTGGGTAGTTGTGTATGCTGTAAGGTGCTGACCCGGTTACTATGAATGACACCACCCACCTTACAAACATTCAAGCCTTTCCCTGAGTAACCGCCCAAGCATTCGACCTCTGGCCTGGATATCAACACAAGTAATCAGTCTCTTCCTGATTATCCTCTCTATCACACATATGATACCTTCTGCGGACGAAATGCATGCGCGACAGCACCCCAACAATTCAGTGTTGGCGGATAGCTCGCGCGGCGCCCACAGATCTGGCGATGCATGCCGTCCATGGTCGCGCAGATGCGCAGATAAGTGAAAGTATCCGGCACCGGGGAAGTCGCAGCGCCGATATCAGCGTACACCCTACGGGGTGGATGGTCGCTGCGAACCGGTAGTCGGACGTCGATCGGTGCCTAGTAGTCGAGGACCACGTACTACGAGGACAAAAAGAACATGAGCAACTGAAACAAACCCCGTTCCCCTTGGGAAACCTACGAAGACCATTTCAGTCAGGAGTCGCTGGAGTAAGCCGAGAAACTTGCTATCATGGACGGGAAGGAAAGATCACCAACGCCAAAGCTGTGTTGAGAGTTCGTTTCATAATTCGGCTTCAGCAATCAGTGATTCATGGGTCACTGTGCCCACAGGTTTCAATTTCACATGTCACTTGATGCTTGAAGGAGTGACGGGTCTAATGTATCGCTTCTTCCATGTGGTAGTTGGATAAAGACCAAAAAAGAGACAGGGTGAGGTGTATATTGTGATATCTTTCGACACATCCGGCTGCAACGTATCTCTGCCATGATCGCTAATATATAACAGCTTTCTCTCACAATGCTTCTTGAATAAAATTCTTGTTAGCACTTGCGTCTCAAAGATTCGGGGTCGGTACGTGACATAACTCGTCGTGTGTCTCCTGCCAGTATTCTGATATTCCGTAATACCAACAGGCTTAATTTTGGTATACACGTAAGACACACAAGAACAAATGGTTATAAAGGTATGCAGTGGCTATATCATACTGATACTTTTATTGGTCAAAGCAAAACGAAAAGAAGTAAAAAAATGTCTATTGCCGGCGCCGTCGCGGTGGGTGATCGCGACGACGCGGATTGCGCTGCTGGCGCTGTCTTTGGCGGAGGACCTCGAAACGCGTATCTTCCACCATACGGCGCAGCATCTCGTCCATGAGGTACCGCAGGTGTGCCAGGCGCTGTTCTCGTTCGAATCGGGTAGCGCCTGGCAAATACACCTCAAGGTGGTCCGTCCAGACCAAGTTCTGCACTCGTGGTTGTGGGAACCGCCTTCGACGTCCGCGGACGAGATATTCGAATGGCAGCAGCTGGTCGAGCTGCTCGGCGGTCAGGTTGCGCCTGTCGGTGGTACGCTGGAAGAAGCAGGGCCGGCAGCAGAGGACGCCGAACATCCAGTAAACCCGTATGGGCCTTTGGTCGGACGGCCGGCCGCACACTTCGCAGTGCAGTCCGGCGAGAAGACGAAAAAGACGGCGGTCCGTGAATGGTCTGGGCGGGGGAATGTCGAAACGTCGGCCCACCACACGGTAGAGCTGTGGGATCAGCGGGTTTCTCCAGTCGAGGAGATCCCTAAACCCGCGACAAACTCGTTCGAGTTCCCACAGATCCACGGGCGAGAGCATTACCAGCATGGTGTACTAGTATTACCGTTAGTAACTTGGAACACCGCTGTTTACACACGGCTCAACAAGCCTACCAGAAGCTCGAAAGGTAGGCGTCCAAAAAGGAAGATGAAATTGTCGTTATTCATGGCTTGCTGTTGAGTGAAATGGGAAGAGGAAGTAATAGTGAGGGAAGTGGGTTGAAATTACATTTTTATAATCGGTTTCAACAGTCATCGTTGTATTAACCACGACAGCAGCGGGAATTCATCTTTGCTCTACTGATTCACATACGATGCAGACTCACGTACACCAATAGAGGCCGTGTCATCGTCAGCACGTTTACTCCTCGACATGGAATGAAGAACCCAGAAAAAAGAAAGGTATACAGGACCCAAACAAGGTCGTTCCCTTGAGTGGAAAAATAGATCCGTCAGTACAGGTATTCTGCCCAATGATACCTCCATTCAGACAAAAGTTATATGGTTTACGACAGCCATTGGAGGCCGGAACTGCGGTAAAGTAACGCAAACGTATCGGTGCAGTCCATTTTTCAAAACCGTCTGGCCACACACAGGGCTTTATATTTCTCAAGCTGTGATAACGGATTACAGCCATAATACTAGCGATAGATGTCTACAAACAACTTCAACTTACCAGAGGAGCTCTACTTTTTTCTTAACAGCCAGTTGGAGCGCATTGCAGTCCTGATAGCCGGGCTGGGGGCAAGTGAAGATGAATGGAAATGTGAGTGGAGTGAAATTAAGTGTATTTTCTGTGGGCAGGCAGCAGGAAAGTGTGCTTGGATTTGTGACGGCCCAAGCGCCCACACAAATTTTTTATTGCCAGTATTTTGGGCTTCGGAAAGCACACACGCCTCCTCTTTTGAACGAAAAAAGACCTGACAATGTGTATGTACAATGTGTAATTGTATGGCTAAGAGTACTCACCCAAGTCTGTATTGCTAGCCGGAAAGAAGAAGCAGCAGCAAAAGATGTCGTTGTCCGACTTCCTGGCGGACGAGAGTAAGTTTTTATAGACCATAGGGTGGCGAGTGGCCATGGTCGTTGATTCCATCGTTTTATCTCTTACTAGGCAGCGGCTCGTGGGCCGACGAAATGGCGAGCCTTCCCTCTGCGCGTGAGTTTGACAGCGTCTGTGCGAAAACAATAAGCTGACCTTCTTTTTTCTCCCCTTTTATAGCTGCAGGTTAGCTCCTTCATATTGGAGATATGCTGAGCAATCTTATTGATCCCGTTCTATTAGCGAGCAAGGAAGAAGCCTCGAACGATGGTTTCAGCAGCCCCCGCGGTGATCGTTTTGGTAATCGAGAGACTCGCCACTGGATCAAGAAGAATATAGTACTTACACCTCGATAGACCGTGAGCGTGATTTCGACCGTGGCCGCAGCGGTGACCGCGGTGGTTTCGAGCGTCGCGATCGCTTCACCTCCCCGCGCTCGGAGCGTTTCGCTCCCCGCGCTCCTGTCGAGCTTCCTACCGAGCCGCCGTTCACTGTTCACGTCGCCAACCTCTCCTTTGAGGCCAACGAGGACGACTTGGCCGATTTCTTTGCCCAGACTAAGGTAAAGCACTGAGGGAAGAGCTGGAGTGGGAAACTTAGCCTATCTGACTGGACTTTACATCAAGATCGCCAACATCCGCATCCTGCGTGACCGTGATGAGCGCTCCAAGGGCTTTGGTTACGTCGAATTTGAGGACCTGGATTCACTCAAGGCTGCTCTTGAGCTGAGCGGCGAGGTAAATCAGAGAAGAAGAAGGCATATAACAGAGAATTGAAACAGTCGTACTCCCATTCCAGTCGCTTCAGGGCCGTACCATTCGCGTCAGTGTTGCCGAGCCTCGTAAGTTGATTGAGCAGAATTAAAAATCTGTGGCCGCTGATAGATGTGTTTATTAGCGAGAGGACGCGTCGACCGTGCTCCCCGTGAGCCCGACCGAACTGACGTGTCGTCGTGGCGCCGTGATGGTCCTCTTGCCCTGCCTGAGCGCCAGTCCCGCGGTGGTTTCCGTGGCGGCCGCGGTGGCTTCGACCGCCAGGATCGCGGATTCGAGCGCCGTGAGCGTGACACTTCGTGGAGCGGTGGTGCTTTTACGAAGCGTGAGGGCGAAGGTCGCTTTGGTAGGCTTTAAAATCCTGAGTGGGTGGTGCATATGTGAAGTCTATGACTCACCCATGCCTTTAGGTCGCAATGCTCCTGCGGAGCGTCCCCGTCTGAACTTGAAGCCGCGTACCTCGGATGCACCCAGAGACACTGGTGCGTCGAGCGGCAGCAAAGCGAGCCCCTTTGGTGCGGCCAGACCTGTCGACACCGACACAGCCTTGAAGCGCGTCGAGGAGAAGCTTACTAAGACTACGATTGGCGAGCCCAAGAGCGAAAAGCCCAGCGGACAGGAGCCGTAAGAGCCGAAAACTGCAAAAAAAAAGACCTTTGCATTGCCGACCTAGTAGTACCTACCGAGAATCCTCTTCCATTGCTTTTTCTACTCTCTCCTTTCTCTTTTGTCACACATACTCTCACTCTGTCACTTTCTACTTCTTTCTCTCTTTCGTGCCTTTTTACAATATAGTTTCGATACTAGACAATGTCGTTCGAGGGTATTATTCTTCCTCTTCTATTCTTGCTATATTTGACGCATATCGCATGATAAATCACGGTAACATCCGCCTACCGAGATGATATGCGTAACAACTTGTATGTCTTCAGCAGAGAATAGGTGGTTTGGTAATCTGTGCTGTAGACAAGACAGGCCCCTTGTGATTTCCCACACTTGTTCATGCGCACCAAGACTAATGCAGAGGAAGCCGCATAAGACAACAAGCAAGTTTTTACAGCCTCTAGCGATAAGTAGATGGCATAAGTGTTCGAGTGTTCCATTGCAGAACTTTCACTGCTGTAGGCGGATCAGGTGATCTGCCAACGTGTATGCAAGTATGGCGAGGGCATTAAACGTGATTCTTAGATATAATAAAAATTTACAAAAGACATTCTTCTATGGAAGAGACGGCTGAGGAATTGTGTAATGGATGCGATGATAGAATGAAAATGCAAAAGAAACAAGAGAAAGAGACAGAGAGAGAAAGATTGAGAGCGCGGAAGAGGAGGGGCATAGGAATTGACTTTAACCATTCATGGTGTGATAAATGAGGTAACCGGGAAGACCATAGACACCGAAGCCCATGGACTTGGCCATCTTCGCAAAGCCTTCGGTCTCGACCTGATGCTGGTAGGTAAAAGCAGGGAAATTAGCGCCTTCGCGATGGACTTGTGATCTATTGATAAGAAAAAAAAGTAATTGCCGCCGAGCATGGAGAGGTTAGTGTCAATTTCTTCTTTTTTTGCGATTCTTATAGACATTCAGGGGGAAAATGTGGGGGTTGGTAGGGAACCTTACCGAACGAGAGTGAAAGTGGCGCCAATACCATCCAGAGGCACTTTATCGAGCTTGCCGAGATGAGTGGGCATATCGACCATCAGGTAACGGTTGGTTAAGAACTCATAATAGCCTAAAATATGAGAAGATCTCAAGTCAGCCAAACCCAGATTACACGTGCAAAAATGGCAATAGAGTTTTTTTTTTCTCTTACCTTCGAGTAAGACATATTCCTGTAGCGAAAGAAGGGGGTGCGAAAAGAGCAGCAACGGAAACCAGGGGTAAGTCATCATACATAAGATACGCATCCATGACACTGAGTGAGACATACCGGATCCAAATCTTTCTGCAACTCGAGAGACCGGTCAGTCTCCTGCCAGTTGTTCTTATCATAGCCCCAGAAAGAACCATCTTCGGTTTCACGGAGGCAATTGGGTACGACCACGTCCACGTCGACGCTCTGAAGGTCTTCGAGGATCGTAGCAGGGTATTCGACCAAATCAACGTCGAGCCAGAGCACCCAGGCATGTTCGTCCTTGAGAGCGGCAGTGAGGAGATAATTGCGCGCGCGAGCCATGAATGACCGACGGAGAGGCTGAAGCTCAAACTTGTGTCGCTGGTCTTCGGGAAGTTCGAAACGGAAATCCTTTTGGTAGATGGTGATCGAATGGTACCGATTACGCCATCGGCTCAGGAAAATGTTGGCTTGCTGCTCCAAAAGCTCGACGGTGTTGTCGGTCGTGTCAGAGACGAGAAAGGCGATGGAAATCAAATGCTTTGGATAGGACATGCGGTCGATGAGTTCAAAGTAGCGAGGCAAATAGTTGGCAGCGTTCTTGAGCGGGGTCAGGATCAGGACATGTTCCTGGTTGTCCTTGGCTGTGGCGGTTGCTTCGAGCTGGTTGAGGTCGACATAGACAGGATCCTGCCGCTCGCCCTTCATGTGGTATTGCTCCCCTCCGCTGGGTTTGCTGAATGCAACCGCCTCGTTCAGCGTCCGGATCGTGCGTCCACAGCTGTTACCACCCAAGAGGGTAGGCCGTGAGACCGTCAGAAGCGACAGTGTGAGGATGAGCATGAGACCAAGGCCGACCACCACCTGGCGCTTGTTGAAGCGCAAAAACCGCTTTTCGGCAGAGGCCATAATGAAGGGATCGAATGAAGAGAAAAAAAAAAAAGAGAGAGAGAGAGAGAGGTGGGGAAAAGGGGAGAAAGGAGGGATCGACGGCAAAGATGAAGGAAAGAAAAAAAAATGTGGATGAGGTGGGACGAGACCAACTAAAAGGGGGTATCACCACCTGGGCCGTCAACGCTTATACACTGACTATAGCATCCTTCAGTCTTTATCCAGGCGCCGATAGAAAAAATCAGGGCGATCCTTTTTCTTCTTTTCTTGTGTCACTTTTTTCCACTTTTCTTGTTTTGCTTGCTTGTTTACGTCTGTGCATCTTTATTTTTAGTATTTGCGGCTCTGATGTCAGAGTCTCGTTGAATTGGTCACATTATACACAGAAAATGCTTATCAAGAGCAGAACTGCGATCATATCCAATTTTTGATAAAAAAAATACACACAAAAAGACTGAGTCCCGACTCGGTGGATATCTCTCTCTTTCTCTTGTGTTCAAAGACCGACTCATTTTTTTTTTCCATGGCTTTTTTATAGAACGGTTCTACCTTTTTTTTTTTTTCGTTTAGCACGATTCTTTTCTGGCGAGACCACCTTGGCATGACATGGCGTGCTTATGCTGGTTACCATATGCGACAGAAAAAAACAAATGGCTGACTTTACTCTTTCGTTACGGATTTGCTCTTGCATAAAGTTGTTTATGTTTAGGGCTATGGAAAACAGAAAACCTGGCATTGGCGGTTTTTTAATCAGTATCGCGAGTCGGGAGTCGTACATACTGCGGTGTGGGCCTCCATCTGCTTCAACTAATTACACAAATTCATCAACTTTCTTTTCCTCGCAGGTGTATCTTGGAGATCAGCCTGGCGTGACCAGACCAATGGTATACCAGGGATCGTCAATCGCAATTGTACGCCCTAATGAATGCCTTGGTTGCGTCCCTTAATTTTTATTGCGTCCTAATTGCTATCAAGCCTAGATATAAAAGTGTAACCACATGGCCGTCACTTCCTGCTTATCTTATGTGCAGTAAACCACTTGCACATACATTATATGTGAGCTGTACGAATACTGAACTTTTCGTCGGCCTCAGTGTTCAGGCATAATCCACACCTGTAGGAATCATTAGTTCAATTTATGTCTGTTTATGGAACAAATTATGTCTGAAAATAAAAACCTTGTCCGGAGATCCGGATTGTAGTGGGTGAGCAACCGTGATACGCATCCAAAAATAATTTTATCTTTTCTCTAACATGATTGCTGTCGGTCATAGGAAGTCTTCAACTTTTTAGTCCCTCAAGTATCTATGACGTCGATTTACTGAGCCATATAGCTGTTAAAGTTGCTTAAGATACGAGTCATATTTCGTACGGCTTGTACAGCATACATTTTTGAAGTAGTGCATTTAGGACGAAGGCAAAAGTCGACAATTGCTCTATATCATATCAAGGCTTCTATAAACTTGTAAAGGCCAAGCGGATAATATATGGGAAAGGCCTGGAAAAAGTGCAAGAGAATGTTAACTACTTGAAGGTTTACCAAGACTCTTGGAGGTAAAAGAAATCCCTAGAACTCAATGACATTTTCGCGGTTTGCATGTTATTAAATTGTGCACTGTTTTAAACACACAGCAGGTGAATCACAGCTCGCATTGGTGTTATTCCTCAGGATTTTGCTGACGCATATCACGAAATATACTTTGCTTTACTGTACATACAGTACATTTGTTTGCTGGCTATGCAATTACGACATGACCAGGGACTGTACGGCCAGGCGTGTAGGCGAGTAGCTCATTCCAAGCATAAGGTGACACAGGGTATATTCGACCGCCTGTATTCGACCAGCCGTTGGAGAGCTTCAGTGTTACTCTGGCTAACACCCACTTTTGAAAGGGAGGAATACTGAATACTGCGCGGTGTCAACAGCTTAAAGCCATGCCCTACCGAAAGAATCGCACGGTGACGAGGAACAGGAAGAACGCGAGGGATCACACACACACACACACATGCACACACACAGGCACACACAACACGCAGGCACATACATACACACACACACTGTGGAGTGTTTTATGATCACAGAATACAAACGCCACAGCGTACAAGTAGCGCGCTTTACCCTGGGCAGAAATAGTCAACGATTGAGCTCCAGACAAGCAAAGATTCAAGCGACAGTGCAACTTCATTAGAGCTGGTGATGCCTTACTTTTGTCTGCAGCTGTGTCCTCTGTATCGCTTGAGAAGCAGAACGACGGATCACGGCGTCCGACGGATCACGGCGTCCGACGCATCTCACTGTCCAAGGTCCTCAAGCACACGCATGACCCACCTACACGGTAAAACATTGTTGTTGTCAAACGACACTGCACAATGATTTATTGCTAGACAGGCAGCAGCTATGGACGTGCCAACCGTTACTAAGGCAGCAGAATACAGTACGTATGTAGAATACAATAGGATACAGCAGAATAGAGTAGTATACAGTAAGGTACAGTAGCACTAGTAGTCTAATAGAGTGTGATGACCTCCTGGCGTTACTCAGGGATCGCCTCGCGAAGGCGGGTCATCGTCGATCCCCTGGTCTAACTTGTATCCCGCAATTTACCGAATGGCGGACGATTTGCAGTTCTTGCCGTTAAAAACGGCCCACGCTGAAACCGCAAGAAAGCCGTGGAATGCTATATGTCGTCCGAGGACGTTGGTTCGCTTCCTTCTTGATAGACCGTGGATGAACCCATACACCCCTCCAGCAAAAGGGCAAGTCTGAGTGATTAGGCTGGTCAGATATTTGACACCAGGCATTCCGAGCACTTGTTCCCCCCCGCGATCCCCGGCGTCACTTGTAGGTCCTACCCGTCCTACAAGCTACATAAAAAACGCCTCCAAACGACTCCAAGCCCTCCGAGAAACACATAAAAAGCATAGCAGATACACTACCTTTCGTTCTGTTTCATAAAAAAAAGTTAGTGTACAAGGAAAAAGAAAAAGAAAACAGAGAAAAAGGACAAACTGCTGCGCATTTTTACGCGATTTGCGCGATTTGCTCGATTTGGCATGATAGCGTTTCAGGCGCCGCTCACATAGAAACTCACTGGCTTCTTCAATGCTGTGCAGCAAGTGCAGCAAGTACAGTATAACGGACCATGATGTATGTACGCGAATTTAAATAGAAAGCAGAAATAACAAGAGGTATAAAAGGCGATTTTTTGGGTTTAAATGAGCATGTGAGCCATACTAAATATACATCTCATTGTTGGGAAGCAATCGCGCTATAAAGTCTGTGTGTACAGGCACCAGAATACGTGAATCCAGAAAGACTGTTTCTGCAAAATATATGTGTAAAAGCATGAACTAAGGAAGGGCATATAATAGAGAGGTCTGGCTTGCTAGTTCGAGAGCTGGTTCATTTACCCTTTGACGTGCATTGACATCATTACTGCTTGTCAGAGTCTGCATTCAACCTGCAGACGGTACTTCCAAAGGTACTTCCTCACTCACTTTATAGCAATGTGTAGGCACTGTCTTTTAGTAAAGCAACGCGGCGCTGTTTCCTAACCCCCACGGCCACCTTATCGCGCGACTGCAGATGTATTCATTATATTTTTTCGATGGTTCACTGGCCTGACCGTCCTAAATTTATGCAGGCGGAGCTGCCGCATTCGCACACAGACGCCACCCAAGTAATGGTCATCTACCCGCGGCCCCGCAATCAGGAGTGCAATGCGCTGTGAAGAAAGCGGGACTCCTTGATAAGCTAAGTCGACTGTAAGTATCTATCGTTGATGGATGTAGTCACATATCAAACTTTAAAAATTGCATTTCGAGAGTAAAACAATCCTGTATTATGTGGCCAATCAGATGGTTTCGAGAACTAGACATGCACCAATACGTTTGCAATATGCTACTACAGCATAGAGTACAGATCACTGTTGTCAATAATGTATCTTTTGCTTGAATGGAGGTATCATTGGGCGGAGTACCTGTTCTCACGAATCCTTTCTCCCCATGTATAGTGAATCATCTTGTTTGGGTCCAGTTAGACCTTTCTCTTTTGGGTTCTTCATTCCCGTGTTGTCAAGCGTAAGACGTGTGGACAATGGCATGATCTTTATTGAGCTACCTGAGTCTGCATTATATGCAAGTTAGTAGAATACTTTTTATTTTTGAATTCCCGTTGCTGTCATTGTTTCATGGATGATGACTGCCAGAACCGAATTATAGATATGAAGTTCCAACTCACTTCCATCACCATTACTTTCCCCCCTCTTTTTCACTTAATCAGAATTTTCCATGGATAACCACAACTTCCTCGTGCTTTTTGGACGTCTGCCTTACAACTTGTGGTACGCTTGTTGAGCCGTGTGTAAACAGTGATGGTATAAGTGATTAACGGTTATGCTAGTGTGCCGTGCTGATCATGCTCTCACCGGTGGACCTATGGGAGCTTGAGAGGGTCTGCCGCACTTTTCGAGCTCTCCTCAATTGGAGAAATCCGATGACATCGCGAGTGTACCTTGTGGTGGCCGAGCGCTTCGGCATCCCCCTGCCGGATCCATACACGTATCGTCGCGTGTTTTCTCTCTTGGCCGGCCTGCACTGCGAGCTTTGCGGTCGGCCGTCCAACCAAAGACCAATTCGGGTCTATTGGATGTTTGCCATCCTTTGTTGCCGTCCGTGCTTCAACCAGCGAACCACCGACACGCGCAACGTGGCTACCGAGCAGCTCAACCAGCTGATGCCGATCCAAACACTCTTCCGAGGATATCGCGGGCGGATGAATCCCGTCCGACCAAGAGTGGACAGATTCGTTTGGACAGAGCACCTTGAGGTGTACTTGCCAGGTGCCACCCGCCTGGAACGACAAGTGCGCCTGGCACAGCTGCAAGAGCTCGAGCGCACGATGCTGGACCTCATGCAAGAGGATCCCCGCTTCGAGGTTCTCCGTCAACGGCAAACCCTGCAACGGAATCCGCCGCGTCGCTTTACTCGCCTGCAACAGCGCCGGCGGTAGACTTTTTTTTCTTCTCTTTTTTTTAAAAAAATTTCTTTGTCTGAAATAAAGGATAGCGATATGCAACAACTACATTTTAAAACTATTTGACCTGGCGCGTGTCTTTATATACCAAATTCAGCCTATTAGTGATATCAAATATGACGATGCAGGCAGGAGACAATGTCCCATTCACTCATCAGAAGATATAGCCAAATACGTAGAATCTCGCGGCTATATCTATACGAATTTACCTTTCATTCTTCTGAGCTTATACGAAGTGATCTATTCTGGTCAGTTGTCAAAAGTGAAGTGAAACACAACAAGTTTCTCGAGAAGGAAACGTTGAAGACCTGGATCAGTGAAGCTTCTCATAACTTGAAATTAAGTGGTTTTAAAGGGATTGTTAGGCATTCTCAGAAATGCTTGGATAAGTGTCGTGAGGAGCAAGCGCTCTTGAGAAGTTTTCTTTCTACGGAACAGGATGACGAAAAAAAAAAGGGTCCTCGCAGAAGAGGCAAACATGACCGTGAGTAGGTGTCAGATTAAAGTGCTTGCAAAATACTGGCCATATACAACATTTATTTATGTTTCCTTGCTTCTGCGAGGTTGTTGGAATTGTACCAAAAGGCCTTTTGATTTTTACCGCAACAGGCAGATCTGGTAGGTCTGGTCGGTTTTTGCTTTTTTTGAACTATGTTGATAGGTTTCATACCAGCTTTTTTCCTGCCAATCATTATCTCATTACTGGATATTTTACGACTCAAGATGAGTTCTTAAATTAGTGCACAAGGACAAAGGAGCTGGAAAACAATTCTTTTTTTTCTTTTTTGGATTAAGCAGAACAGATTGGAGACAGGATAATGAAAGGCGGAATATGGGTATGGTTGGACAAATCATGATGGATCATCGATAAATAAACGTGAGGGAAGGTTTTCTTTTCCTGGGCAATGTTGCTCGGCTCGTTTGGACAAGCTCGAACGGGAACTGTTGTCCTGGATATGATAGCAATGGTGTGGATTCCGCTTTGATCTTTTCATGCAAATCCTTAATAGAGAGAAGATCGTCTAAAGACGTGACAATGGATGTGATATCATTTTAAAAAGTTAGGATACTTCTGGTTGACTTTATCCTGGCTGGTATTAACTTTATCCTGGCTGGTATTAGCTTTACCCTGGCTGGTATTGACGTCCAGTGAAATTGTCACAGATGGCAGTTCCAGAAAGGTGAAAATGCCAAATTGTTCAGCCATGTAGAAAAAGTACAATGTACCGCCTATAAAGAAAAATAGGTAAGATACTGAAATAACCATTTGCAATATGCACTCCAACGAGTGAAGCTAACTGCTTTTTTTTTAAGTTACCGATTGCCTGGAAGCAGGTGACACCGTTCAGTCTGTGCTTCTGTAAGTTTTCTCTCGCCAGCGTGGCGAGGTGGTAAGAGTCAATGACCTTGAGACGATTATAGTACTCTTGAGCTTGATTTCGCCAATACTTGTTGTGTACGAGAAGCAATATCGGTCATACACATCGATTTGATAATCAGGACGTTTGTCGGTGATCTCATGGTCAATCAGACGTGTGTTCGCACTGTGGAAAGCATTAGAAATGAAAAAGGATATCAATAATACAAGCGATAAAGGAGCAGACGTATTACCAACGGGAAACAGTAGTGCCGCCTGACGATGAGAACACAGATGGGGTACTTCATCAATCCCATGATCCAATCTCTACCCCGCAGTTAACCGATAGCGGAAGACTTGCAATATTTGCTTGCTTCTTGATACACCACGGACGAACCCATAAACCCTTCCAGCAAAAGGGCAGTCTGAGTTCAGGTTGGTCAGACATACACCAGGCGTTCCGGCTACTTCTCTCGTGCAGGCTCCAACGGGACGCTTGCAGACAAGTCCACAAACGATTTAAATAAACACCCCTCAAAACGACTCAATTCCCATCTTGTACAGCATATAGGAAAAAGGAAAAGATGAAGACAAAGAAGGGAAACAACGCGACTTTATGTGAAATGTTCAGGCGCCGCTTTAAAATGGTTCACTGGTTTCTTTCATGCTGCGTAGCAAGTATGACTGACTGTGATAATGCATGTCAATAAACAACACAGACATATGAGAGGCATTCTAGTTATCATGGTTTTTATTTCTATAATGTTGTTTTTGCATGTTTCTTCTGGTTTCTCTCTCTCTCCCTGTCGTTTCGAGCTACTCCCAGTCATCATCGTCCGACTCCTCGTCACTCTCCATGGCCGTCTTGCGTTGTTGCAGCACAGCCGCCAGGCTCGATGCCAGGTCACCACCGCCGCCACCGGCAGCACTACTTGACGCAGCGCCGGCAGCCGCGCCTGCTGCCGCGCCTGCAGCTGCACCGCCGGCGAGGGAAGCCGAGGACGGCGTGGGCGACGATGCTTCGCGGAGTGTACCCGTTTTCTTGAGCGTGCCAAAGCCGCCAGTGGCACGGATGGACGCCATGAGGTTGGCACGGCCGTCTTGGGCCGGTGGCGCGGCAGCGGGCGGCGCACCGCCTGGCGGTGGTGGTGGAGGCGCGGGAGGACCGCCTCCCATAGGCGGAGGCGGCGGAGGCGGGGGCGCTCCACCCATGGTGGGCGGCGGTGGAGGAGGAGGTGGTGGAGGAGCGCCTCCCATGGCGGGCGGTGCGGGCGGGGGCGGTGGAGGTGGAACGGGCGATGCGCCTGCGCGGCCCATAGGAGGAGTCGAGGGAGCTTGGCGCGCGCCGCGGTTGGGGAGCGGTGGAGGCGCGCCGCCGGGTGGCGATGGCCGGTTGATCGGAGGCGGAGGAGGAGGTGTGGGTGAGCTACGTGCAGGCGGTGGCGGAGGAGGCCGGCCGTTGGCGGTGCGGCGGGACGGCGGCGGGGGTGGAGGAGGCATACGGCGACCTAAAACATGGACATGAGCCTCTCGCATACATCACTCAAATAACAGACTCACCGCCGCTCGGTGGAGGGGGCGGGGGTGGACCCGTCTTGCGCGGTGGGCCAGCACCCGGTCGTGCACCGGGCGCCGGAGGCGGGGGTGGAAGTGATCTGTTGTTATTACTGGGGGTAGTTGTATGCTGCTGCAAGAAGTCTCGAATAAAGTCCTGGTTTTGATTGATCTCGTCCGCAGTAATGCCAAGACTCTTGAGCTGCTCAAAGACGTCGTTCCACTCTGGATCGTTGTTCTCGATGCTGAAGCCCTTTTCTGGCGTATAACCAATATGGCCGACGTGGCTATACCCAAGTAAATACCATATACTCCTTTTTGACTGTGGTGGTGGTGGTTGCCGACTTACCGGAATTCGGAGGGCATGCCGATTTGGTTCTTGTCGACCTTCTTTCGTCCATTCAGCTTCTTGCCTGCTCCTCGCGCTGATGAATCTGAGACAAGGAAAATGTCAGATGCACGCTGTCCCTTGTTCCGTTGTCCGATGTCCATTGACGTTGCGTACCTGTCAGTTTTATCGAATCGCGGTGCATGACTTTTTTGTAAAATGCGTCTGCTTCGCCGACATCCACAAAGAGTAAACCCGCCAAGCAATCCTAAAAATACCAAACAAGACAGAGACACGGTAAGGGCCCGAGACAGCACAACAGCAGAGGTGTGTACATACGTCTGTTTCAAAGGTATGGAAGAACGGCTTGTCGGCCACGTACTCGAAACCTTCAAACAGCTCCTGCTCCCATACGACGCCTGTCTCTTTCTGGAAATAGGAGTTAATATTCTATTCAGAGCGGATGACCGCAATCTCGGCTTGCCTCAATGTCAATTATGCGAATAAAGAATGAGTTGTTTTTCGTATTGTCGCGGCAGAAGGCGGCTGCACCCCAGACGTGGGCGTACGACCATCGTGTCGGGTCGGGCGATGCGACAAACAGACGAGCGACGGCCGCCGTCAGGATTTTCTATACGGACCGGTGTACATTAGACACAATCGAGTCGACCTTGGTGTGTGAAACTTTACAGAAGTGGGCAGTGCATTGCGCACAATGTTCTTGTCCCGCGTGGTAGGAAGCGTGACAGACGGCATCGGATGAACAAGGCTCTAGAGAGAAGGGAGGAGAGCACAATTTCTCGGGTCCGCTTCTAATACTGTGTCTTTTATCTGAGTTTCAATGCCGAGCACGCGCCGCATCATTTCAAATAGTAACTTGGTTTCGTTCTCTGCGCAACATTGACATTATTAAAAGTGTCGTTGTATGAAACAAGTATCTGTGCATGCGGGTGTGCTATGTAAGAAGGGGAGAAAAGAGGAATAAAGAGGTGATAGACGATGTGTGCGTGTGCGTGTGTGAGAGTGAGTATATAAAGTAGTGGCAGAGAAAAAAAAAAAAAAAAGAAAGAGGAGGCGTATGTGACAACGTATAAAAAGAAAAGAAAAGACAGAGTGGGGTTCTATACATCTAAGATTGTGTGCGTGTGTATGTATGTGTGTGCTGCGTGTCGCGTGTCGTGCGTTGTGTGTTCTGTGTTGTGGGTCGTTGGTGTGTAGGGTGGATGGTGGAATTGATTTTTACTTGCTCCTCTTTACCACGTCGGTCTGGAGTCGTGCTTGGCCATGTCAATGATTCTCCAGCCAGCCGTGACAGGGTTCTGCAGATCCTCCGGCTCACGGGTGATCACGCAAGCATAGGTGCACTGCTCGATGTGGTCCTCCTTGCCATACACAATTTCGTGCGATTTGGCGTTGCGGAACAGAATGATCTCCTGGGTGCGGAAGGACATGACGAGGACAGGGACATCGTTATCCAAAATCTTGGCAGCCACGAGCTAATAAAGAGCCATTGAGCCAAGATATTCCCTCGAGCACCTTTTCCACACTTACATCGACATCACGCAGATCCTGGATCTTGCAGTCACTGATCAAGCCTTGCTGCATCTGGGCTTGGATGACAGCCGTCAGGACGTTGTACGTCTAGAGGCAGAATGAGTACCTAAATGTAATCAAACCCCATTGCTACTTACTGCCTCAGAGCACCACAGCTTGAGGGTTTCGACATCACCGCGAAGGTAAGCCTCCATGATTTCGGGCACGATAAAAGTACGGGCCTCGTGCATGAACTTCTCCATGTTGAATGAGGGGTCAATCATCTGGAAGGCGCGCACGGCCTGAGCCTGGTCCGACTCTTCAAAGATGGAGCCTAATACAAAAATCAGCCCCTGTTTCCTTCTTTTCTCACCATTCTCTCCCTCTCACTTACCAAAAGTCTCGGAGATACGGTCGGTGAAGGCACGCGAGTAGGAAACGAAGATGTTGTCCGACTCTTCATAGTTTTTGCGCGCCCGGAAAATGCCCTGCATGATCGGACTGTCCTCCTTGAACTTGTTCCAGCTCTCCTTCCACTTGGAGTCCTTGTGCATCACCATCGAAGCACCCGCGTCCGGATTCTCGGCCACGCGCTTTGACGGACCTTGCTCGGTCTGCTTGGCGGCTTCTTCGCGCATCTTGCGGCGGGTCTCCTTGTCCACGAAACCAGTGTAGCGACCCGAGTCATCCTTCACGACGGTGCGGAAGGACTCGCCGAGTTTGCCGACGTATTCGTTTTTGCGGATAGGTTCAGTGTTCTTGTTGATGTGCTCGGCCGCCTTGCGCAGACGCTCCTGGGTGTCCTTTGCGAATTCGGTCTCGGACGCTTCCTTCCACTGCTTGTTGACGCTCTCGCCAACCTTGCTTGCTGCCTTGCCGATCTTTTCCGAGGCCTGGCGCAAACGTTCGTGCTGCTCGGATTGCTGGACCTTGAAAAATAAGAAACAGGAGCGAGTGAGCATTTTTTTGTGTTTGCGCAGCAAAAAGTGCTGAGGGAGGGAGAGGCAAGAGTCTATGGATATAGACTATACAATACGATACATACTCGGGCCTTTTCGTACATCTCCTTGGCTTTCTTGAGAGCGTCGCTCTCGGCGAGCTTGCCGGACTCGTCCTGCAATGACTTGACGCCTTCCTGCAGTTCCTTGTTCTTCTTCATTTGCTCTTTGATGGTGTCGACAAAGACCTTGATAGGCGAGGAGTAGTGACGCGCGGCCATGGCAGAGCAGGGGAGGGTGGTGATGCGCGCGCGAGGGTTGGACGCAGCAAGGAGGGTGCGGTAGGCGGACATGGTGGGCAATGGAGGGTGGTGAATTCTAAGGCCTGACAGCTGTGAAAGAAAAGCGCGCTGGACCGACCCATGCCACTTTTCATTTGTGCTAGAAAATTCACTGGCATCGGTGGCTTATCTCAGTTTCTCAGGCTTACCGTATCATTGGTATTGTATAAAATTCATTTATAGATCACATGACCTTGGAATTCCAGGTTCGGATCCACAAAGGTATCCGTTGATAGGGTTGTTAGGAGCACCAGGAGCGCCTAGTGATGGGTGGTTGTAGTGTGGCACCAAGTGATAGGGTACCAAGTGACCAAGTGACAGGCGGATATGGGTAAGGTTAGAAAAAAGATATAGTGTGTGCGTGATAGAAATTTGTAAAGAGCACCAAGTCAAACCACAAGTTATGTGTTTAACGTGTACGGAAATGTAAAAAGAAAATAAAGAGGAAAGAGAAAATTCAAGAGAAAAGTGTATCTCTTGATGTTACAAGTTTGGGAAAAAATAAAGGGCAAGAGGAATTCTACGTCTCGTGTAATTGTGGAGATGATAAAAGGTAGCGGCTTGTGTTTGTCGATGGAGTAGGCTGTTCCAACAGAGGCAAAGAATATAATATAAGCTTAAGGGTAAGATAGATAGAGCTGTATTTGTGTATGTGCAATTGACTGATGTCTTTGAATAAAACTTATGGAAGTATTTATACTAATTGCTAGATTTGCTAAAATATATGTGAAGGGAAAAGGGATAAGATATGATTGGTAAAGAAAATGTATCCATCCAAGAAGGTGATGGAGTGAAAAAAAGTCAACCATCCAAAAAGTTAATGGATGGAAAAAGATCCATCCTTTTGAAAAGTGGATGGTCAAAAATATCAAAAGGGGGAAGGTGTTCAAAAAGGCTAGGAAGTGGACACAAAATGTCCCAACTGGGTAGGAGATGTGGGAAAGGCAGGAAGAAAAAGAAGAAAAGACGAAAAAGAGGAACAGCGAAGTGAAAGAGAAAAATATGCGGATATGGGAACCTGGTAAACCAGAATTGTGTACCTTCGCCTCGCAAGCGTAAATTAGATAGGAGCTGGGCTGTTTACTGTGGTTGCTGCTCCTACTGACAGGTGGAGACAGGCAAAGTGGATATCAAAATAGCTCACATCACAAGAAACACAGAGCTTGATGACTCCCTTCTTGCCCTTTGCTTACAGTTATTAGAATAGGCGGCGGGTGGCTAAACTACCATTGAAACACTCCCGAAGACGAGTATTCTGCGCAAAAAATTCGCCCCACGCCCGCCAGCGAGGGTCTTTTTTTTTTTACAGCATTCTGCCTTTGTGTGGCTCAAATGTGTACCCAGCCGCACAGACGTAGGTGAATAGTGGGCTGATACCATGAGCGCGTATCGAGCAACAACGGGCCGGGGGCGGTGCTTCGTCCACTCAGAATGTAGAAAAAGAACATAACAGTGGTAACGGTAGAGTAGTAAGTGATATGTTGATTAGGATGATGCCGTTATAAATATGGCAATAACTATGTTCGAGCAAGCCAGATATGCGAGTGGTGTTACCCCCGCGTATCCCGTATAGGCGGTAAAGATGCAGGCACGAAGCAACGATAGCATTAGCGACCCCCACCAAACGGCAAGGATCATCGAGTGGTGGTGATGCTACGTTGGAGGACTGGCGTTTGTCCAGGGACTCAGCGCCTTGTAGCTGTACGATATTGTCTGTCATAGACGCTGCTCCAGCAAAGGTAGGACCCATCGGAGCGCCGAGAGCAAACGAAATTAAGGTCACCAGCAGCAGGAAAGAAGCAACAATGGAACATACATTGATATTGTGACTTGCAATTCTGTGAGTGGGTGGGTAAAAGAAGACAAACGATGTTAGTTATTGAGTGTATGAGGTGCCTGATGAGGTCCGTGGCCAAAATGTAAACAGCAGCCCTATTTATGCTATCTCCTTTGCTACTGTCATCGCCTAGAGTCCAAAGTCGCGCATGAAAAGAAGAAACAAGTCGAATTTGCTCCGCATGCCTTTTATATGGGCCACTAGGAGAAACATGGACGCACAGATATTCGTGTTGAACGACGGTGGGAATTAGACCACTGCGCAGAAGAGCTACTGTTCACAGGACCCGCTCCTTTTGAAAATTAATCAGCGACGGTAGATCGTCAATTGCTATCTAGTCTATAGCTATACACGCCGATAAATAGGTGGGTTAAAGACTCTTACAGTTCCCGTTGCGCACAAAGATGTTGGACAGCGTTTGACGTCAGTCAGAAAATAAGGACAGAGGTGTTATGAAGCACTTATTGAGATCAGGAACGGCTGCACTTTTTTGCTGTACCTACACAAACCCTGTATTAGTGGCGCCAGGATGATACTGCACCACAAGTTCATCGGTGATATACGCTGGCTTAGTTCTAGGTGCTATTCGACGACACTTGATATTTAAGTTCAAGCAAAGCCCCATAGGCTAGTTACTGTATAGAGAGATATTTTACAAGGAAAAAAAATCAAAAAAACTTTTCGTCTTTTTTTAACCAAAGTTGATGCCTTGCGCAAGGGGCAGCGCACCCGAGTAGTTGATGGTGCTACGAAGCAGGAAGCAGGAAGCGTGAGAAAGACAAATTGATACTTTTCCAATCCGAGCTTACCATGTGCCGCGGCGGCAGTATTGCTTCCAAGAGTCGCTACCGCTTTCACGACCACCACCCGTAGCCTACATGGGTCGTATATAGATATGAGTCGCTATGGTTCTCTCTAGTTTTTTGAACCCTACCTTCTCGCCACCAAAGGCACCACCAATCTCGGCACCGTTAGTCGGGATATTGACATTGATGATACCACAGTCAGAGCCAGAAGGACCGATCCACTTGAAAATCGTAGCGGGGTTCGTGGTGAAGATCGAGCTCGACAAGCCCTGGGCAACGCCATTGTTGATAGCAATCGCTTCATCCAAAGTCTAAAGAAAAGATAACGTATGAGCCACTCTGTCACGCACACACACCCTCCATTCCATTATCCGTTGCTCACCTTGTAAGTCATGGTGTGAAGGATGGGCACAAACGCTTCGTTCTTGACAATGTCCATATCGGGCTTGACGCGGGTCACGGTTGGCATGACAAAGTTGCCCTTGTCGAGACCATTCTCTTTAAGGACCTGTCCACCGTAGAGGATCTCACCGCCCTGCTTCTTGACGTCCGCAAGGGTCTGCTCATATACACCCACAGCGGCGGGCGTGTGGAGCGGGCCACAGAGCACACCCTCCTCGAGCGGGTCACCGACCTTGACCTGGGTGTACGCCTTGAGGAGTTTCTCCATAAGAGTGTCATACACCGATTCCTGCACGATCAGACGGCGCGTGGTTGTGCAGCGCTGGCCGGCCGTACCCACAGCGGCAAATAGGATGGCACGCGAAGCGAGGTCCAGGTCGCTGTCCTCTGTCACAATGATTGCATTGTTGCCTCCCAGCTCGAGGATGGACTTGCCGAATCGGCCTTGCACAATTTGACCGACCTGCTGGCCGACCTTGGTCGAGCCTGTGAAGGAGACGACGTGTGCACGGGGGTCATCGGCGAGCGCACCACCGACGTCCGCGCCACCGGTGACGAGGGAGCAGAGCGCAGGCGGCAACTTGTGTTCGCGGAGGGTCTTCTCGAGAAGACGGGTTACGGCGATCGAAACCAGGGGGGTCGTGGGAGAGGGCTTCCAAAGCACACCGTTGCCCGTCACCATCGCAATGGCGCTGTTCCAGCCATATACGGCCACTGTGGAGAGAGAAAAAGAAAGAGAGAGCGAGCGCACGCGCGTCTATGTTAGTCTCTTATTTCACGCCAATGTTGACCCACTTACCGGGAAAGTTAAAAGCGCTAATGACGCCCACTGTGCCGAGCGGGTTCCACGTCTCGAGCATGGCGTGGCCAGGGCGCTCAGAGGGGATGACGGAACCTTGCAGCATGCGCGACAGGCCCAGAGCGTATTCGAGAATGTCGACATACTCCTGTACCTCGCCAATACCCTCGGGCAAGATCTTGCCTACCATAGGAGTGAGCCTTTTGTTCAACGGTGTCTGCATGTAGACTCACCCATTTCGAGCGCAACAAGTTTGCCCAAAGGCTCTATGTTATCTACAAGGACGTTGCGCATGGCCAGGAGGACTTGGCCTCGTTGGGGAACAGGCATCTATTATACAATCAGAGCATGGCCTTCATCCTGAACATTCCTGACGCACCTCACGCCAGATCTTCTGTGCTTCAGCGACACGGTCGAAGGCCGTGTTCAAATCAGCCGTGCTACCCGCGACGACCTCGGCAATGACTTCGTTGTTGACAGGATTGACCGAGGGCATGACGGGACCGGACGCCTTCCACTCACCGTGAAAGACGCCGGTGTTGCCAGTCTTGCTGATCCCGAGCTGGTCAAAGATGGTCTTGTGTTTATCAAAGGTAGAGAGCAAGCGCTTCTGGGGCGCGAGCTGGCGAGCCACCAGCGATGCAGAGCGATACAAGTAAGAAGAGCGTGCGAAAACCATGGTGATCTGTTATTTGTGGCGCGTGTTTGCTTTAAATGAGTGAAGGGATTGTCACCATATCGTGGGAATGATTTTTTCCTGATCCGGTCGACCGAGTCATCGGGAGGCAACTTTATATACTGAGGCTGCAGAAAATGAAGAGCCAATAAAACGCAGAGCATAGAGTCTATTCGCCTAGGTGGGATTTCACTTTTGAAACCAAAGAGCGATAAGAAAGGAGTGGTACCTTGCTCATAATGTGCATTGCTTTTTGGGTTGCCTGTGCGGTGTGCGTGTGTTGTGCATGAATACAGGATTCTATTTGAGGCAGCTCTGAATGGGTCGCCGTCTGGCTGGGTTTGGGTGCTGCTTTTTTGAATTACGTATGTCTCAGCGTCTCCTGTCGCCATCGCCCAGTCCATCCGCAAGCAATCTCAGCTTTCAGAGCTTTAAAAGCAGCGAGGAGCACCTGTTTGGCTCGCGCGATGACCCACACAATCTAGCCGAAAAGACGATCGACGACTGGTCCGACTGCCTCAAGAGCATCCTAAAGTCGGACGCCCGTGAAGACTTTCAAAAGACCTGCAAACTGTTTGTCCAAGCCGACACGCACGCGAAGAATACCCACCAGGTGGGCATTTGCCACGCACAGAGACGGCCGTGTATCTGACTCGTTTGGATAGGCCCTTGATAAGACGAGCAAGGCCTTGCATGCCCTCTTTTCAAAACAAGATTCCATACGGGAAACGATGGCGGACCTAGAAAAGATGCAACACGCTTTGGAGATCGATGCAGTGGCAAGGGGCGCATGGGCAAAAGAATAAGAAGGTAAGATCTGCCCCGTTGTTCCATTTTGGCATATCCTCTATTTAATGTCTCGCCATGCAAGAAATATATAATAAAACGCTGAATGGGTCTATAGTACAATAGGCGGAGGAAAGAAAAAAGAAGAAATAAAATAGGAAGCGGGCGAACGTACCGATTCAAAGCAGAGCGCATACTGTGTATGTGCGCATGCATGGACGTGTGTGTGTGTGTGCGTGTGTGTGTGGTGTGGGTGAGCAAATGAAAAAGTGCAATACGATATGTAGTAAAGGTGGCTAGCGGGATACGTAGGAAAGAGGGTCGAAAAGATGCAGAAGGGGATGCAAAACGTTAGATACGGTGGACCAGGACGTCGTTGTTATCGCTTGAGAGGAACCATTTAAAGTATTCATAGACAGACCAGCTAATGGCCGTGCTCGGTATGTTGGCAAGGATACGTGGCCTGAAACCACGGAAGAAGCCTCGGTAGCCATACCGCTCACCAATGATCCGTGACGCCTCAAAGAAGCCCGAGCACTGCCGTATCCGCGGGTCGGTAGACGTGCCGCGGGTCTGCAGTAACGTTTTGACCACGTCGAGCGGGGTTGTCACAGATGCCGCCATGGCGCCAGCGAGACCACCGGCCAACATGTGTGTCTTTGGGTTGTAGGTGTTTTCAGGGTTGAGGACGGACTGGAAGTACTCGTAGGTCGCGAACTGGACAGACTGGAAGGGCATCGACATGGAGAGCGTCGTCGGGAAAGAAATGTAGAAAGCCTTCAGGCCTTCGCTGGCATAGACGGTGCGAGCACACTCGCGCACGGTCCGAAAGGTGGACTCGCGCAGCTGCATCCGTTGCTTGATGACTGTTTATCTTTCTGTTAGGAAACGCCATGGGGATATTAAAATTTTCCATTTACCGTCGAAGGGAGTCATAAATGCATCATGCATGAATGTGCCACATGCACCGGCGGCCGCGGTTGCCAACAAATGGGTCCAGTGGTCCCGCTCGGCCTCAACCGCCACGAACTTCTTGTCAAACAGCTCTTTACAATACTCGTACGTCGTAAAGTGTAGGGCGTGGGCCGGGCCGGCGCCGGCAATCACAGAGTACACGCCCCGCCACAGGTTCTGCTTTAACGAGGCCATGCTCTGGGTGGGTATAGAGACCTGGCCTGTCGACGACACAACCTGCATGCGTGTCTGTCACATGGAGAAGGTAGCATTAGCATAAAGGAATGCGCAAGTCAATGGCCGACGTCAGAGAGCGGGCGGTCGCAAACGGCAGACAGCTGTAGTATGCCTGGGCTGCCTCGTTTGAAAGAGATGAACACACCTTTATACTGTCGATCGGGTACATGAGACAGTGCTCTCCAATGCCAGCAAATGCGCCTGCAACTGCATTCTGCAAGACGGTCGAGTTGGAACCGAGACTTTCGTAATCATGTTCCTCATCCATGGCCAACAAGAAGTAGTAAAAAAAAATAATCGGTTTTCCCCGATGGATATATATAAAATCCGTGCGCGGGATACCGGTGCTGTTTTCCCTTTTTTTTCTTTTTCTTTTTTTTCTTTTTTTTTTTTTTTTTTTGAAAGCCCTACTCCAATTTCCCTTTGTTGACTATGTTGGCGAGTTCTTTGTTAGTTAGAAGAACCAAAGATGAACAATAGAATAGCTTCACTATAGAGCCATAGACATTAAAACCTTGTCTTTGCGTTTTCCAACATGTAGCGTCTTCTTTGATGTGTGGGGTTTCGGCTAAGCCTTTCGATCTGTCAAAAGAATCACATGGTGAAAGCAAACAAAAAAAAAAAAAAGAAGTACACTATCCACCTATTCCTCCACCAACAATAGTACACAGTATACAATCGACCATGAAAATCATAGATTGATGCGTTTGCATGTTTTTTCTTTGGGTCACGGGGATGAAAAGGTAGAATGACGCGTATTTGGGGTACGATGAAAGACCCATGTGCACGTGTCATTCTTTTTACTGTGTCTGTGCTCAACCAAAGCATAGAAATTTTGCCTAGTAGGATGGACGACAGAAGTTTGTATAACAAATGCAAACAAATTTGTTGATTAACCTTTGCATTCTAATATCAACGGCAGCTAACAAAGAACGAGTAGCTTAATCCTTCGTGGTGGCATGTTTATGTTTTTCGGTTGCTCTTTTTCTCTCTCTCGCGGCCACCACCACCATGATCAGTAGTGCTCAGTCGGTGAAGACAGCCGAGGAGCAGCAACGCCAGCAAAATGACAAGCAGCTTGTGCCCTATGTCGGCCACAAACGTGTCATGGCCATGATGCAACCTCCTCGTATTAGTCGAAGCCTCGTACTGTCGCTTCTACCTTCTCCGCTTGCTACCACTAGCGCTGCTGCCACACCACCCGACCTACACACGAGCCGAACTCCTGTTCAGACCCATCGACGACAGTCGAGCTATTGCATTGCGCTGCTGACACGCCCTTTACCGACGACTTATCCGCCTTGGCAAATGCAACTCGTCGTCTACAGCCCCCCATGGTGGCATGGTCTGCAGCCTTCCTCGAGAAATAAGATGGCACAGCCTGCGACCGAGCAACATGCCTCGACTGGCAGCGAAGAGAGTCCCGCGAATGACGACGAGAAAGACGTCCGTAGTCTACCTCCACCACCGCCCCCTGCAAAAGAGACACGCTGCCACCCGCGACGCCATGTGCGCGCTCACTCGGATAAGCTGCCACCCAAACCGGGCGCAACGGAGGCCAAAGCACTTCCCACGCTCCCACAACACCACCCTGCCGTCAGCAAGCCGTCCAAGTCTGCCGTGACCGACCAAGCCCTGGCTGCGTTCAAGGCGACGCGCAACCAGACGCCGCTGGAACGACTGCAACAGCTGTTGGTGGAGGCCCAGCACGACCCGCGCGCATCGGTACAGATGCACCACGCGCTGACGATCCTGGAAGGAGCCGCGGCAGGCGAGAGCGAGGCCGAGCACGCGCTGGTGCGCGGCGCGTGCAAGCTGATCAAGCGCCTTGCGTCGCGCGGGCATACCGACGCACAGTATCAGGTGGCCGAGTGGCACCGCACGGGCGCGTACGAGCATCCGATGGACGAGACCAAAGCGTTCCATTTATACTTGCAAGGCGCCAAGCATCATCACGCCGACTGCATGTACCGGCTCGCGAGGTGCTATGAGCATGGCAAGGGCGCGCGTGCCGAGCCAAAGCGGGCCGTCCAGTGCTATCGCAAAGCGGCGCAGTGGGGCGTGCCGGACGCGATGGTGCGGCTCGGCATGATCCTCCTCAAGGGTCAGCTCGGCCAGGCAAAGCATCCTTGCGAAGGCCTGGCGTGGCTGAAGCGCACGGTCTCTCCCGACGGCACGGCGCTTGCGATGGTGTGGTATGAGCTGGGCGTCGCGTGCGATGGCGAGGACAATGCACGCGCGACAAAGCACGTGCCTGATCCGGTATATGCCCGCGAGCTCATCACCAAGGCGGCCGAACAAGGCCATGCGCCTGCCCAGTACCGCCTCGGCCTGGCTTATGAGCAAGGCGACGCTCTCGTCGGCGGTGAGGTGTCGCCGGTCCGGTCAATTGAGTGGTACTGCAAAGCGGCCGAGCAGGAGCACGCCGCCGCCGAGCTCGCCCTCGCGTCGTGGTATCTGACAGGCGTCCCAGGCCTACTCGAGCGCGACACGCGCATCGCATTTCGCTATGCGTTCCGCGCGGCTGAACGAGGTTCGCCGGCAGCCATGCATGCGGTCGGTTATTTGTTTGAAACCGGGGAGGGGATATCCCAGGATATCGAGGAAGCCAAGCTATGGTACACGCAGGCCGCGTCGCACCATCACCACGGCGCCCGGCGACGGCTAGAACTGTTGCATTCCCAAGAACATGCTCAAGCACATCCATCCCAACGCTGTCAAATTATGTAGTAGGCTATATTTCATCTCATTTCATCCGCATTTGCATTTTCATAACTTTCCGAGAGGTGGATCTAGACCCCAAACAACCACCTATACATCCAATCACTCTTCTCTTTTTTTCCGCATCAAGCAAAAATCGACCGTCCTCTCCTTTCCCTTTCCAATCAATCATGATCCGTGAAAAAATAAAAATAAAGACACATCCCTCTGCCCGTTGGCTTCCCAACCGATCTTTCTCTTCATTATTTTCTCTTTTCATTTCCATCTCTCTTGTCCTTCTCGACACATCTAGTGACTTATGGATTCAAGGGAAGCGCGGTTCCCGCTCTACACCTTATTCTGCGTATGCGTCTCATGCATCGGCGCATTTAGCATGGGCTGGACGATTGGCTCGCCCAATATCGCCGGCAATGCCACACACGCTTGCGAACATGGCGCAGCGCATGTCAATAACCCCGTCTTGCCCGACTGTCTCCCCATGGACTCACTGTTGTGGTAATATATAAAAAAATGGAAACAATGCTTCCAAGTGATATAAAAAAGGAAATATCCACTTTTTCAAGGGGTACAGCCGTTTCCTTCTTCTGCATTGGTGGGCTGGTGGCGAGTCTAGCGGCCGGGCCGACCCTCACATTCCTAGGACGGAAAAAAACCATATGCTTCAACAACATTGGCTGGGTAGTGGGCGCGCTCCTCATGGCGATTTCACCCTCGCCCGCCATGTTTATTGTCGGTCGCTTCTTTGCTGGCTTATCCTGCGGCATGGGGTCGGTGGCGACCCCGACCTACAATGGCGAGGTATCCACCATTCGCGGGCGTGGCGCGATGGGCACCCTCAACCAGTAATAGATCCATCCTTCTGCCTGTACTTTATCGAGGCTGATACATTCTTCATGCATAGGCTCTTTATCGTGATTGGTATCCTCCTGTCCAACCTCATCGCGTTCCCGCTCGCTAATGTGCCCCTGTGGCGTCTCAATTATGCGCTCGTCGCTTTACCGGCCCTGTTTCAGGCATGCGTGATGCCATTCTGCGTCGAGTCGCCTCGCTATCTCGTGTCGATGAACGATCTAGACGGAGCGCTGACGGCGCTGCAAAAACTACGCGGCCAGGCCTGGGACGTCGAGGGTGAGCTGCAGGATATCATTCTGGGCCAGCGCGGCGCATCAAGCGCCGTCACCGACTCGCCCACACCCTCGAAGCTGGATGCCAAGAAAGAGCAAGACGCTCAGGAAGAAACGGATCCGTCCGTGATCCGTGCCACCGAGCACGACAAGAGCCAGGAGGCCTACGGCATCCGGCAGCTATTTACGGACCCGGTCGTGCGTCGGATCACGCTGATCGTGGTGGTGCTGCACGCGACGCAGCAGTTCTCGGCTGTCAACGGCGTCATGTACTACTCGACCATCATCTTTAGCGAGTCGTTTAACCCGCAGGTCACGACCCTCATGGCGACCGCCACTTCGTTTGTCAATCTCGTCGTGACCCTGCTTGCAGTCGCCTTGATTGACCGTCTTGGACGGCGCTGCTTGCTGCTGGTAGCCCAAGCCGGTGGATGCCTGACAGCCATCACGCTCGTGATCGGGGGCTATTTCCAAATCAAAGGCTTGTTGGTTGCGTCCGTCTTTCTGTTTGTGTCGTCCTTTGCTATCGGGCTGGGACCCATTCCCTGGCTGATCACGTCCGAGCTCTCGCCGACGCACGCGGCGTCGTCCATGACGGCGATAGCGACGAGCGTCAACTGGGGCACGAACTTTATCATTGCCTTGGTGTTCCCGTTGCTGATGGATCATCTGCACTCTTTCTCCTTCCTCATCTTTGGCGGCATCCTGTTCTTTTCGACCCTCTTCACCGCCATGTATGTGCCAGAGACCAAGGGCAGGTCCCTCGAGGAGACCTATGCGAGCTTTGAGCGGGCCATCCGCAACAAGCCGCACTCGGACGAACAGCATAATTAATTTTTCTTGTTTCTTTGTATCGTACGTGTGTGTTGCTTTTTTAATTAAAGAAAGAAAGAAAAAAAAAAATGTATATCCATGAAAGGACAAGGCGACGGGCGGATTATGCATTTTCCGTGCTTTGACCGCTCTGCTTTTGCCATGCATGGGCCATAGCCAAGAACTTGAGGTTTCGGCCTTGGACTTCGTCGTCTGGGAAGATGTAGTCGTAGTATTCTTCCCAGATGACATCGTCCTCGGTGGAGTCGGCCGCCTTTCTTCTCTTCTTGACCACCTTGGGCATCTTTTTCGCCACAACCTCCTTGTCGTCCTCCGAACCGTAGTTCTCCTCAAAGTCTTTCCAGGATTCAAGCAAGAGTACACGCTCCTCCTTGAGCTCTTTCTTCTTCATGCTGTCATAGGCATCACTGAAAATCTTGCGGGCGCGCTCGATACCTTCGGTGTTGCCTTCTTCATATGGTATAGAGAGCTCAAACTGGGCAAAGCTGATAAACACCTTGACGTGCTCGGTGCGCTCCAAGAGTCGGTTGTACAGCTCGCGCGTCTTTTCGTATTCTTCTTCTCCAATCTCATAGTCTATTCCAGTATGAGTAGACGCACACAGGTGTTATAATCTCTATAGACATACCGATATAGGCTTTCCATAAGAGTTCCGGTCGGTCGAGGGTGGGCTGGTCGATACCGAGTTCAAAGATGGCTCGGCATCGGTCTTGTTCGCCCAGAAGCTTTTCAAGCTCGGCAAACTTGATCCATGCCGAGCAACTTGCAGGGTCATACTCCAGATATTTTGTGTACAGGGTTCGACACCGGTCGAATTCTCTCAGCTATCGATAGAACGAACCATCGGTGAGTCCAACGACATCCCACAGTGGATTTGCTTTTTCCTTTTCCGTACCTGCATCTCAAGGTCAATATAGCCCTTGAAGAGCTTATTTTTGGGGCACATGCCGATGGCGCGTCCAAGCAGTTTCCGTGCTGCCTGCAGCTTGAGTTGGCGCACCTCGAACTGGGCGGCGAGAAGCCAGATCTTGGCAAACGTAAACTGCTTGTGCGGTATCAGCGTTAAGCATTGCGTGTAAATCTCGCGTGTCCGGTCAATGTCTTCGGTCTCGAGTTCTTCAAAGAGGGCATAGTTGATCCACAGATAGATGTAGCGCCGCCAGTACCGCTTCTCGTTGCCGGGCGGTACCTGGGCAATGGCTCTTTCGTATACTTCGCGTACGCGCGTCACGTCGCCGGTCGACTCTTCGAGCTTGGTGTAATCAAACCAGACGTCGTAGTTCTTTGAGTTGGTCTCGATCTCCTCCTCGTATTGGACGCGTCGCTTGCCAATGACAACGTTCTCAATGCCCTCCTTGTCGCCGTACTGCTTTTCAAAGTTGGTGTATTGGTTGTAAAGGGATTCGGATTTGGATTTGGGCAGACGGTCGAGACCGTACTTGAAAATGACACGCGCACGCTCAAACTCCTTCATCTTGATTTCGAATTTGGCGAATGCAACGACGACCTTTTGGTCGAGTTTCTCGTCGCCCAAGTACTGGATCGCTTCGGTGTAGATGTCACGGGTTTTGTCTAAGAAGGATTCCATGAGCAAGCCGCGTATGCTCTGTGCACACTCTGCTTACCCAAATTGTTGTGCTCCTCCTCGAATTTCGCCCATTTGATCCAGTTCTTGGGCTCGGGATGGATGCTGACGAACCGCTCGTAGATGGCATGGGCCCGCTCCTCTTCCTTGTAGCGCAGCTCCATCTTGATATACGCCTGCCAGGCAGTCTCGTCCGGCTCCCACTTCATCCAGCGCTCAAACACGTTGCGCGCCTTGGGCACTTCGCCGAGCAGCTCCTCCATGTAGGTGTACTTGTACCAGAACTGGTCGACGCGCGGCATAAACGTGACGGCGCGATCGAGGAGATTCCGCGCGTGCTGGACGTTTTTGTTCTTCATTTCCATCTCAATGTAGCGCATCCAGATGGCGACATTGCGGGGCTCGACGTCAATGGCACGTTCATAGACGGATCGGGCGCGCTGAAACTCGTTTTGGGAATCTTCCCAGTTGGCGTACTTGAGCCAATTCGCAATGTTGAGGCGATTCTTGCGGATATTGTCCTCAAAGTCTTTGCGCTTGCGTTGGCGGAACTCCGAGAGTTCTTCGAGATCGCTGATCTTTTGGCGCGGGATGGAATGGGTCGGTTCGAGGCGGCGATCGTGGGCTTCGCGCAAGATTTGCTCGGCCGTGATTTGCACGGGGGCGGCATTCTTGTTCTTGACCTAGAAGCAAAAGCAACAACAGCAGTGAGTAGGACAGCGCATGAGAATGTATTCGGCGTTGCAGACGTACACGCGGAGGGCGTGGGTTCTTGCCAGTGCCTTGTGTGGTCTGTCCAGGCTCCATCTCGAGTCGACAAAGGAAGGAAAGAAAGTCGGGTGCGTATGAGTTCGAAAGATTAACACGCACTTGCTCCGTGGATGGATTGAAATGAGCGAATGGGCGGGTGGACTGCTTTTCGTCAAACTCAGAGTCTGTCAATTTTAAACATTGGGCGTCTGTCACTCCCTCTCAACAAACACTTTCTTCATACACATACATAATGAGAAGCCGAGTGCTGCGTGACATCAAATACCGCCAACTCTTGGCTGACAACGAGCTGACTCGCCAGGCCTACCGCTTCATCACCCGCAACGAGACGCTGCCTGCCCGCGTGCGTCACCAGGCCCAACTCTCGCTGAACAACATGCCAAAACAATCCTCCCCTGCCTACATTCACAACCGCTGCGTCGCCACCGGTCATGGCCGCGGTATCCTTCGTGAATTCAAGCTCTGCCGTTTCCAGTTCCGTCTCAAGGCACTCAACGGCGAGCTGCCCGGTGTCAAGAAGGCCTCCTGGTAAAAAAGAAAAAACCAAAACATGTCCTTTGGCGCCCTGTACCATACATACACTGTCTCTCCTGTCTCTTCACGCATACACACCGTCACACCATTACACCACCGTCGCAGATAATCGAACAAAATAAACCACACATAGATGGCTCACGTATTTGCATTTCTTTTTTCTTTTCTTTTTTCAATTCATCCCATGCCGCATTGCTGGTCGGCTGCGCACCAGACACACTGAGGCTGGGCTGGCGGCTGTTGACGGTGTGCTTTCGGGGAAGGATGCGAATGCAGAGAAGTGGAGGCAGATGCTGGTATCGATGAATGCGCCGTGTTGGTATGACTATGATAGGAGGATGCAGAGCGTGGGCGAGGGTCGGATGCGGAGCGGCTGTTGATGGACGATCGACTTTTATTGTGTAAAAGCGAGCGCAAGTGGTCGAGCTGGAGCGTGTTGATGTGGCATTCAGGCCCCCGTTTCAATGATTCGGGTAGAGTTTTCTATATTAAAATGGCCAAATGAGGTTGCATTCAGTATCCTGTACATGGCATTTGACGTAGGATGACATACAAAGGTATCTTCGAGCGAAACACTCTCGCAGTCAGGGAACACGTCTTCCGCACTGCCATCTTTTTCCGAATGTGAAGACAGGGGCCTGTGTTTCTATGGTAATGTCAGTATCCTAGTGTGACACGGTACCGTAAACCCACCTTGCTTTCGGACTGCCACACATCATCGAACGAGTCGAGAGGAAGCGAGCGTGCACCAAAGTAGTGGCCGGGCGACACGGTCCGGCTCGGCGTCGGATCTTCCAGTTGCGGGTTCAAGAGCGGTGACACGTTGTACCGCTCATCGAACTGAGAATGATCCGGAATAACGTCTCCAAAGGGCTGTTTCATGATATCCCCCAATATCTCGCGGTCCGAGTGGAAAGACGCGTCTGTCAGTCGTAGACTCTGATCGTGCGGACTGAATGGCGGTTGAGCATCCAGCACTTGCGGGATCGGCTCGTTGAGGAGCCGATCGAGGATGGAGGCGTCACTCTTTTGCTGTTTCTGCTGTTGCTGTCCAAAACTGGTACCAGAGAGAGGCCGCTTCGGTGGGGATGGGATGGGATCGCGTGCGGATAGGTTGAGGGTATTCGCAAAGTACTGCTCAAATTCCGCATTGAGTGACGCCTCGAGTCGATCGAGGTGGCGTTCAAGCTCTGCGTGGTTCGCCAGACGAGGTCTCTGCAGCTCTGTCGTGTTATAGTGTCTTCGCTTGTCGAGGCTGGGCCCAAGCAGGGACGACCGGCTGCTCATGGCGAGGAATGCAGTGGAGGTATCGCTTGCAGCAACAATACAACGAAAGGGAAAAAAGAAAAGGAAGGGGAAAGTCAGAGAGTCATTGGTTGGCTACCGTCACACAGGAAGCGTGTCATAAACGGTGCCCTGCTTTGTCCTGAAACACACAGTACGGAGTTTAAGCGGTGATGATACACTGTACCATCCTCGACGTAGCACTTGCCACAGATTGCTCATAAGCATATGCATCAGTGCAGTCAAAGAAATACGTATAAATGCGGCAGAAAGCGACCATTAAACCCTCGTCAAGACGTGATCCTTGACAGGCACATCTGTGCGTTGTCGTCATCGCCTTGTGTCTAGTCGTCTTTATCCTTTCTACCGTGCGCTCTTATATAATGTCGTATTTGAATGGTCACAGTGAGAAATGATAGTCTATAGTAGACTTAGATATACAGAAGAACACTGCATGCCGATATCAGATTGAAAGAGATTTAAAGGATTCCTGTATTCAAAGACTTCGAAGCTGTTGGTTTGTCGTAGTGTCCTCGAACTCGTGATTTCCCCGAACTCGGATCACGTAGGTGGTCCCCTTGGCATTAATGGCTGCCGATGCCACGTCTCGCAAGGGTTATGAAAAATACTTGATCATCTTAGAGGTTGTTTTATATGCACGGAGCAAGGCTGATCATGACGTTCGATAGAGTAGGTGCTCAAAAAGTATAGAAAGCTTACCATATAATAATGGATAACACCCAAAAAAAATTATGCAAGCGAAAAATAATCGATTTGTAATTACAGCTAATCTTTTATTATCTACATACTACAGTTATAAGCAAGGGGGAAAACATTAACGAAAGTATGCAATAAAAGCTCATGCGGTGGCCTTGTAAGTCTCATAATCGGTATAACCCTTTTCAGCACCGGCAAAAAAGGTCTCACGGATGTAAGGGTTCAAGGGGTAGTTGTTCTTCAAACGCAACACAAGGTCTGGGTTCGCGATGTAGGTGCGGCCAAACGCGATCAGGTTGCCTGTCTTATCCGCCACTTCTTCAGCAAGCTTGGGGTTGGTTGTATAGCCGCCAGCTGAGATGAAAGGCCCCTTCCATGCAGCTCGGAACGGGTCCAGAGTCAGACCATCTCGTTTCTTGATGTCTTCGAGCGAACGCGGCATCAAATCATCCCGAGGCTCAACAAAATGAACATAGGCCAAGTTGGGGTGCTTCTCCTGAAGTTGCTTCGTAAAGTAAGTCCACGTGTCAATGGGTGTTTCATCTTCCATGTCCTGGAAACCAGAGTAAGGCGACAGGCGGATAGCGGTGCGCTCGGCGCCCACAGCTTCTACAACAGCCTCGACCACCTCAAGGCCGAATCGGGCACGGTTCTCGATGGGGCCGCCATACTCGTCCGTACGCTTGTTCGAAGATGTGTTGAGGAACTGGTCGACCAGATATCTGCATACGTGGAAGAATTTAGAAAGTCGTGCTATATATGGGACGATTCAAGCTTACCCGCTAGCACCGTGGATCTCAACACCGTCGAAGCCAGCATCCACGGCCCGACGCGCGGCAGCGGCAAAATCCTTGGCGACGTCCTTGATCTCGTCCTTGGTCAGGGCACGAGGCTCCTCATAGTCTTCGCCGAGCAGATTCTTGCCCTTGATCGCAATGGCGGAGGCCGACAGAGGCTTTTGGTTGCCCGGCATGAGCTTGGACGACGTAGCGCGGCCAATGTGCCACAGCTGCATGAAAATAATACCAGCCTTCGCGTGGACAGCCTCCGTCACGGGTTTCCATCCTGCCGACTGTTCGTCGTTGTAGATGCCAGGGGCACCAACAGAGCCACCCGCGGTAGGAGAGATCAGCGTTGCCTCAGAGATCAACAAACCACCCGGATTGGCGCGTTGCTTGTAGTACTCGGCCATCAAGGGAGAGGGCACGGCAGCTTGAGACGCCCGCAGGCGAGTCAATGGTGCAAGCACGACACGGTGCTGCAGCTTGTGGTTGCCCAGTTGGATAGGCTGAAAGAGTTTGGATGTCATAATTTTAAGTTATCTTGTTTGTGTTTTGTGTTCCTGAATTTAGCGATTTTCTTATATATGGTTCTGGGCCCGTTACTAATCAGCTTACCTTTGCATTATTCAGCTGGGCCGCCTCAACGATCAATCAATTTCACCGAAACCCCGGTATTGACATTTCTAAAGGCCGACCCGGCCCGTTCAACCCCCCGTGGCCGACTTACTAAGCGAGCTCTGCAGATCACTGAGTATGAGTGAAATTACGCGTTCTTGCCCCATAAGGGTACTTCCTGGCATTACCGGTGATTTAGAAACGCGCCTTATTGATCCACTGAGCCGATTTATATGGGTCAAAGCTCGTCATGTTCTTGGATTATCATGCGGGACGGAACATGGGTGGGTGCACAAGGCCTAGCAGAATACACGCTGAAGCTTCAGGTCCTTGACGCAGTTCAGCTTTGTCAGTAGTATGATGAACGCATTCGCGGATAATGGACGACACAACTTCTGAATGTAACAGGTCTACGCTGTCTTTATATTTTATCACATCTTATTGGATGTGTTTGTACCCCAAAGTCATTTTACCCGAACATACTTTGCAGTGTACCTCATTCATTTACATTATGGACATCACACGGAAGAGTCCTGGCATGTCAGCGATCGACTGGATATCCAGAGACCACTGTGGTTTTGCACATAAGGTCTCCTCATCCTTTGGCTTTGTAACTGACGCTGGAAGCGCTAAATGGAAAAGTGCATGGGTGCATTACACGTATTGGACGCAATTATACAAGCAAAAACTACAGTACTCGCTCGATAACTCGATACTCGATAACTATCACTGCAACCGAATCGTGCTAATCAGAGGGAATTTAATAACTCGATTATTTTATACCCGATCAACCCCCATCAAGTATCCATCGAAGGTTCTACATCACATGTCAGCCAATTGGGTTCAAGCAAGCAACCAGGGACAATGCTTTGTTTTGCTTAAATATGAGATGCTGCTCACCTATCAGAGCCTCGATATCCGCATAATATCAATAGAAAATGGAGCCTCACGTGAGTGACATATTATTCTCCTCTATTTCATCGACGAAGGTCAAGAAAACGTCTTTCATTTTGGGGGCAAAGGGCTGCTTAACGCGTTTTACGTCAAGTTGTTTATTTCCCATTTGCATATATATTTTTTCTCTTTGTTTATGACCGAAATGGTGAATTGGCTGGGCTTTGTTGTCAGGCCGAATTCTTCCTTAGCCCACTGCGCGAGCTGGCATTGACTGTACGGAGTCATACTCTGATGCTTCCAACATACAGCTTATTTTCGGCGGCTAGCAAGTTGTTGCATTTCGTTATGGAAAGCAGATGAAAAAGGCGGACAAAATGTCTATATAGCTGCAGGTGTGCCACGCATATACAATATATGTATCACAGAGTGTAACGGATCAAGTACATACTGTACAACATACAGTATCAGCCAAAGTCTGTGGCCGGAGTATCATTCGGTGAGTCGACCACCAGGGGCTGCTACGGTGGTGACTGAGTTATTGAGCGAGTACTGTATTTGACACACGGCATGAAAAAATTCACTTCACCCTTTTCCTGCTTTTACAGCACTTTCCTCTCCGTAATGGCTCAACCCAAGAGATCTCTCGACGAACCCTAGGACGTTAAGGATTGCACACGACTCAGCAAGCGCCGTGAAGCCTCCACCCGAGGCGACGCTGCTACAGTCCGTGTTGCCAAGCCCACCGAGGCGGCAGCCCTTACCAGGCAGGTAGGGCAGAAGCGCCCCCTCCCCAGCATGACGTCGATGTGGAGAAAGAAGACAGTGAGGAGCACGAAGGAGATGAAGGAGGAGCGAAGCGCCAGAAGGTGAATAGGGCACTCGCTGAGAAGGAGAAGAAGGAGAAGGTGGTGCTAGTGACGGCAAGCCTGAAGTTGAGGCGAAGAGCAAGAGCACTGTACATGGCGCGCTTGACAAGAGCGACGAGGGTGACGCGGACAAGTTGCGCAAGAAGTATTATGCGCTCGTCAAGGAGGCGAAGAAGATAGACGCGAAGCTGTCCGGCGAGCAGAAGAAGAATGGGAGAGAAGCCATCACGCTTCAGAAGGAGAAGAGGACGTTGCGACAGGCTAAAAGGAAGTTGAAGAGCCTGCAAAGACAGCAGCAGCGGCAGTCGAAGTCTCCCTCCTCTACTTGCTCGCCGTACCCATCTTCCTCCCGCTCTCGCTTCCCCATTACCCCGACCTCAGCGCTGTCGGACACGGGCGCCGCGTCGTTCAGCCCGCTTGCAACAACAAAGATGATAGGCCTTTGTCTGAAATAAAGGCCTTTGGTATGGATACAGTATAACCAGGTTGCATATCTATTAAAGTGCTTGCAAAGATGTACTGAGTGTATTTCATAGAATTCAGCCTGTTATTATCTCCACATCTGAGCATGCACGCAGAAGGCATGCCGGAAGCGAGTTATGGGCTCTCTCGAAGCGATGGGGCGCAAGAGCGTACAAGGCTGCCAGCTCCAAACAAACAAGAGTTCTTTCACAAAGCAGCTGGATGAGCCAAATGATCTCGTGAAATACACTTTGTTTCACTGTACCTTTATCTGGTGGTTATCCAATTACGACGTACCAGGGACGGTACGTCCAGGCGGTGTAGGCGTGTAGTTCATTTCAAGCATAAGGTGGCACAGGATATACTGATGACCGCCTGTATTCAACCAGCCATTAAAGTGCTTTAGCGTTACACTGGCTGGAAGAATAAGAGATTCGAAAATCCGAGACTCTAAATGAGGTGTTTGGGAATGTCGACAATATCAGAATGGAATTGTAGAACTTGTGCTTTTCGATGGTTTCTTGATAAATAACCAACGAAGATCAGTGATAAATAATAGAAAAGGCTTTATAGCGTGAGAGAGATTAAAGAATTATCTTCAAAAGGGAATATATTGGGTTATAATGATCTGCATGTATTCTGTATTTGTGTGTATCAGTATCAGTATCAGTGTCTGTCTGTCTGTCTGTCTGTCTGTCTAAGGCTAAGAATTTGAGGGCTATTTGACCGTGGGATAGAGAGGATAATCAGGAAGAGACTGATTACTTGTGTTGATACCCAGGCCAGAGGTCGAATGCTTGGGCAGTTACTCGGGGAAAAGCTCGAATGCTTGTAAGGTGGGTGGTGTCGTCATAGTAACCGGGTCAGCACCTTACAGCGTACACACAACCACCCAAACATTTTCCACTGATATGAATCTGCATCATATATGAATCGATGAAAGAAAGAAGAATTAAGTGAATTTTTTTTTGGAGAAAATAGAAGAAGGAAAGAAAGGAAAGAAAGACAGTGTGAAAAGTGTGTATTGTATTATCTTTCGACTCATCCGCCTGCAGCACATCTCTGCCATGACCAATAACAGCCTTTTTCACGATGCTTCGTGAATAAAATCCTTTTAAGCAATTGCGTCTCAAAATTTCGGGGTCGGTGCATGACTTGCTTCGCCATGTGTCTCCGGCCTACATTGTCATATTTGATATCAGGCTATATGTAAACATGTATATTATTTTACAAGCGGCGGGAGCGGACTAGATTGACCGAAGCTTAAGTGGAGGTCATGATGACCCGTGGCCGCAGACTAAGTAGCTCACTCACACCAGGAGCTCAATCGAAGTGTCACCCTTGGATGAAGCGGAGCGAGTCCCAGCGCCCGTGTAATAGTATATTCTGTTAAGTAGCTTAATTCGAGTCCGTCGCAGCCAGGAAAAGTGTCCGCCGTCGTGCTATAGGTCTGTATAATTTACTACCTCATTTTCTGAGATCATGGTGCAGCCGACGTCTTCCTTCACGGTAGTCATAACAACATCACTACGTTTTGCTTAATTGTCCATTTGCATTGCCTCTGTGGCAACTGAGCTATATACTATGTATGAGAACTCAATGTTTCAAGACGAAACTGTTTTTCATCAACAGTATAATCCATTGGTTCAGGTCTGCCATACTAGTCGACGACAGAACCTTTCCCATTTTAAACAAGGGTTGAATGTTCATTATCCGTGAGTGTCCCTGCCACCAGACGAACCGATTTTTTCCACTACAACCTGGATCAGCAGGGCAGAAAAAAAACGCGAGAACTATATACCTATGAAACGATATGCATAAGAGCAGATATGTCAATGTATCCGTCTGCATGCATAAGACACGCATATGTCAGTTTGTAATTTGTGAGTGTGTTATGAATCCGGAGTAATGGGGACAGAGGAGAGAAGTTGTTGTTTTCATGCGAGGAAAATAACGGGCAGTGTAAGGTACAAGATGCAAACTGTAGTCTCTGTGTCAGTTTGTGCGACTATTTGCACTGTCTTTCTCCTGATAGATCATGCCAAAATATGGTTAGATTTCTCTTTTACGGTCTCTTCTACATCCTTTCTTTTTTTTTTTTTCACATATTTTCTGACCTCTCTCCCCACCCCTCCCTCTCTCTCTCAACTGTTTCTCACTTGCTTGTCTGGCTATGGCATCATGGAGGCGATTGCACCGCTTCCTGACAGCAAGGATCCCTCCACCTTAACTTCCTTTGCCGTTTACGACCCGCACGAGGATGATCCACACCAAGACACAGCGCTTTCCAAACTCCTGAGCAAGGTCCGGTCAGCCGTGACAGCTCCATTGATCTCGCCTCCTACCGCTTTATCCACCATTTCAACTTCAAACAACGATGATTCCCTCTTTTCATCGCTCGACTCCATCTCTCAACATGCTGACAATGACGACGACGTTAAGAACAACAACTATGACGAAGACGAGTCCGACAATCGTAGTAGTAGCTTAGCCCCGACCTTCGGCGCTACACCTCTGGCCACTGCGCCAGGCCAAGACCAAGACCAAGACCAGAGTGAAGTCAGCCCGTCACTTGCCAACGTCGAGGCACGCGCCAAGAAACCGACAGAAAATGACCACATGACAGCTATCAGCTTTGCCGAACCAGAAGCACCTCCCCATCAATTCGACGACTATTCGTTTCGCCGATCTGCGGACCATCCCCGCTCGTCCGCTGACAGCGACAGCGACGCCCAATCGGTCATGACGACGTTTTCGGTGGTCTCCAACTACAATCCATTGGGGCGTATCATCGATCGCCTGCGTGGGGAGCCCTTACGTAGCGGGGTGGTAAATACAGACTACTGGATGCCCGATGCGCAGTGCAAGGAATGCTTCGATTGCAACGCCCCGTTCAAATTTTATCGCAGGAAGCATCACTGCCGTGTTTGTGGTACGTTCCACATACCCGCACACACACAGAGAGAGAAAAAGCACGCACGCGTGACATGAGTGGCACTCATTTCGTTTTTATTTATCTTTTTCACACATATGTACGTACTCTAGGGCAAATCTTCTGCGGCAAGTGTGCATCGGATGTCATCCAGGGCGAGCGCATCGGACATGTCGGCCGTGTACGCGTGTGCCGCTTTTGTTACTCAAAGCTTGAAACAGACGAGAAGAGAGATCCGTCCTCGTGCTCCTCGACCTGCCTGTCCGGCAGAGGCGAGCTCCCTCTCCCTACCTCGGCCGCAGCCTCACCGCTCCCTCCTCCACACACGCCCCCTCCTCCCGCTCCTCCTCCTCCTTCTTCTTCTGCTATCGACTTGCATTCGCCCGAATACCATACGTGCCAGCATGCCGCAGCCGTGTCAGATACTTCCCCACAGCTGTCTTCATCCACTTACCTGGCGAGCGACACTGATAAAGGCCTCAAGAAATTCCTGTTTTCTTCCATCACAAACCGCTCCAAGTCGAGTACTGCTCCGGCTGAGCCGCCCTCGCCGTCCCATGCAGCAGAAACTGCCAAATCTTCTCCGGTTGTGCCCTTTCGCCGCCACTCATTCGGTGGAGCGACTCCAGGCAACGGAGGCGGTGCTGTGTTACCCTCCACCGAATATACTTTTTCAGGGTATGACAGTGACGGCGACGATGACTGCAAGCATCCCCAAGACCTGCTTCAGTTCCTTGGTGGGGGCTATGATCGCGTAGCTCCTGATGATGACCACCAACAGGAGGGCGAGGAAGAAGATCTCAGCAAGCGACGTGTACCAGAGATACGGACACCCGACTTATGCAGCTCTATTGGCGGCGCTCGGCGCCGACTCAGCATTACGTCCGGCGCAGGCCAGTCCCGTTCCAAGCGACCACGCACACACAGCCTGCTGCGCAATAGGAATGCCGCGCCTGCCCTTGGCCAACATGTCAACTACTATGGACATTACCGCACCACTGAAGAAGGTGACAAGCAGGCCCTTGCGCCTCCGGCTCTGACCCGTCATCGACGGCTGCACTCGGCCCCTGTCAATATAGAACTCAACGCGACGTCCATGGAGCATATGCGCATGCTACTCCGACAGATGCTCGGCGAAGTGGAACACGAGCTTGGCGACAACAGCATCCAGACGTGGGAAGACGTCCTTATGGGCCTTCTACTCAAGATCTCTGATAATGTACACCCCGATATCCGCGACGGCGACGAGATTGACATTAGACACTATGTCAAGATCAAAAAGATTGCGGGCGGCTGCCCCAGCGATAGCCAGTACATCAAGGGAGTGGTCTGTTCCAAGAATGTGGCACATAAATCCATGATGCGCACGATACGCAACCCCCAGATCCTGATCCTTCTGTTCCCGCTCGAATGGTCACGCGAATTCTGGGGCGATCATCAGCTGCAGTCCATCGACCGTGTGCTGGCCCAGGAGAAAGACTTTCTGGAGAAGCTTGTCAACCGGATCGTTGCACTCAAGCCATCAGTGGTTCTTGTGAGTGCCACGGTATCTCGAATCGCTCTTGACCACCTCATCAAGGCCAAGATCGTGGTCGCCTACAACGTCAAGCTGAGCACCCTCGATGCGGTCGCGCGGTGCACAGGCGCGAGCACGATATCGTCCTTTGCTGAACTTAATACGGATGGCCTCACCCTCGGGCACTGCGGCGAGTTTGACACCAAGACGTTCATGCACGAATGGATCCCCAACCGGCGAAAGACGTTTCTCTTTTTTCAACAGTGCCCACCCAACCTCGGCGCGACCGTCATTCTCCGTGGTGGCAACGAGGACTCGCTGCGTCATGTCAAGCGAATCATTGGCTTCATGGTTTTTGTGGTGCACAACCTACGGTTAGAGTCTTTTCTATGGCGTGATCTTACCAAAATGCGCAACGATAGCTCGTCTATATTGCACTGTATTTCGCCTGCGTCAGCAGCTACATCGGTAACCTTGGCGCCATCACTGGCCGACACCCTGTCAGATACAATCGTCGAGGACCCGACCGCCAACGCTGCCATGGATCTGACATCCGTCAAAGCTTTGATACGCCGCTTTCAGACAACAACCCTCTCGGCATCCCCGTCGGTCAAGATACCCGCGCCTCACCTTCTGATGCGACTCAAGGAGACACGTGAGAAATTTGCAGCCTTCCAACAGCAAGGATCGGATGCCAACAAGGTGTCGCAAGTTTCTCGTATCCAAGAACCCGAGTACGAGCAATTGCTCGAGGAGCACCACCAGCGTTCGCGCGCGGTCGAGACCTACATCGACAGCAGCTCCGAGGCTCTCTCCCCGTCCTACCACCAACAGATCGTCGTGCTCTACAGCTCAGGCTGCCTGGGGACCTCCATGGCCTGCCAAAGCCCCGAGGTACGCCGTTTCGAGTATTACCGCACCGATTCGTCCGATCTGACCCTGGGCCAATACATTGAAGACACAATCGCTCATGCGTTTGGCCCTTGTCCATCCAGCTTCTGCGCGCGAACGCTGTGCGAGCATTATCGCGCCTACGCTCACAACAACTCGAAAGTGGTTGTCGACTTTGAGCGATGTCAGGAAGCTCACGCTGGCTCGACGACTATTCTCATGTGGCGACATTGTCACCAGTGTGATATTACGAGCAGCGCTGTGCCTCTCTCGGAAAACAGCTGGAAGTACTCCTTTGGCAAGTTTCTGGAATTGATTTTTCACCATCACCAGCAAGCTGTGGGTGGCGCTCCCGTCGACTGTGAGCACGATCTCTTCCGCGACCAGGCGCTTTATTTTCAGCTCGGTGACATGGCTGTGAGGTTCCACCACGAGACTGTCGAGCCGTTCGAGATCTACACACCACCGATGCACCTCGCGATTGACAGCAGCGTTCAGGAGAAACTCAAAGACAAGGAGTTTGATACCTTCCGATCCAAGATTACACGCTTTTTCGATTCCATCGTCGAGCGTAACAAGAATTTTGCGATGGATATTGTGCAACCCGACAAGGCCGAATCCTGCAAGCGGCGACTGCAGGATATGTCATGGCGTGCCACCGAGGACAAGAAGCAAACACTACAGCAGCTTCAGTCAGCCTATGCAACGACTCTTCCTACGGATACGCTTTGGCTCGGTAGTGTGAACGCCAAGCTCCATACCCTCGTGGAACAGTGGGATGCGCAATACATTGAAATTGCGCGGCAGTACTTTCGCCCTGAACGTGAACTGCGTCGACAGCTGCGTCGCGTGTTTCCAGTGGATTATGATGCCTATTACGATGGAGCGGATACTTCGATTGCAGTCAGCGGGGGTGGCAACAGGGACCTCAACGACGCGGATCTGCCTTTGCTGGATGTAACGATTGATGAGGCTCAGGCTAATGCAGTGGATTACCGGTTGCAGACACTGCCTATGCTCGGGTCGTCGCCAACCAAAGAAGCCGGGCCGTGGCCCAGTATGCTCCTGGAGAGTACTCTGGACGAGCCAACCGTAGAAATGGAAGAGCCTGAGCACGAGGAAGAGGATCCCAAGCCGAGCTCCACCTCACGACGTCTATCGATGGAGCTCATGCATCCAAAAGTCAGAAAAATGGAAATGCTACGTCTTTCCACAATTGACAGCAGCAGCGACGCTTCTAAGCAGCCAAGCAAGCCGTCCGGTATCAAGCAACGAAAAGTACGCCAGCGCGTTCTAGCGGATGCGAGGCCGCTCGAGGAAGTCCAAAAAAAGCATGCGTCATATCCGGCCGCTGTATCTGACTGGCGCAAAGAGCCACTGACTGGCCATGCTGCAATGCTACCTACTCTCTCCATGTCCATGCTGTCTCCATCTAACCGCCGCAGTATCACTGGCTTCATGGACAGCCCCATCACGCCCTCGCGTAGTTCGCCTGCGCCCGTCTCTCGCCTTCTTTGCCATGAGCCGACCAAGAAGCAGCAGAAGCGATCCTCAATGGAACCTTTGCAAAAGGCCCAGTCCCAGAACAAGGAGGACCTGGCACTGAGCGGCTATCGTTATGGCTTTGCCAACTCGCCTGAGCGTAGCGCGGCACGTACCTCACGCCGCCGAAGCTACCAGGCGCAGCAGCCCCGACAAACGAAAATGCACCCGGCCGCGATTATGAACCAACACATGTTGGACATTAATAAGGCGGCGCGCGGCATGCGTCAACGGCTGCCGAGTCGCACCGAAGTGTACACTTCTCCAGGTGTGCTCGACGACGAGTCGGACGACGATGAGTTCCACAGCGAAGACGACGCGGTTGAACCACCACTCGCCATCTTTTCAATGCTGCATACAGACGAATATGACGAGTCGCTCGGGCGCGAGCACTTGCATGGTCTCAGGCTATTGCACGACCGCGAGCATCATGGTCCGATTGCCTTGCCACGCTTAAGTTTTGAAGAAAATCGTGCGACTCTTGCTGACTTCCGTCCAACCGAGCAACGTGATACCCCCATACATGATACCGTGAAAAAGCAGGATTCAGATATTACGGATCTGAGTAAGTAGCAGAAAGGTGGTTCGGGGAATTCAGGCATTCATCGAAATGCGCGTCTAGGTTCGCTTCATTTGGCAGACAAAAGCCCTTCCTTTATGCGTGCGATTGCCAACATGCTGGCAGAGAATGGCCTCGGCCGGCTACTGCCTCTTGAATACCCCATGTCGCCCCTCGAGCACCTCTTTCCTGGGTCCTCTATAGTGGTCTGCGAAGACGAGCCAAGCACCATCGTAGCCTACACACTTAGCTGCGATGATTACCTAGACAAGCTTGAGTCGGTCAAGAAAGAAAACCACATGCAAGACAGCGATACCCAGTCGTCCGTGTCCGAGATGGAGAGCTCGTCGATTGAACGCACGCTGCGTAGTAAGAGTGGTATCCATATGAAACATTACTTTACGGACGGCACGACCAAATTCTTCTGCAAAATATTCTTTGTGGAGCACTTTGATGCATTGCGACGGAGCTGTGGCTGCGACAAGAGCTTCATTGCTTCCCTGGCGAGTTGCTGCAAATGGGACTCGACCGGTGGTAAATCAGGTTCTGTCTTTTTAAAGACCAAAGGTACGAAGACATAACATCCTATACAATATGTTTAACACAAGGCTTTAGACGACCGGTTCATTATCAAGCAGATTTCTCGTTATGAGATGGATGCTTTCCTTCGCTTTGCTTCGTCTTATTTCCGCTACATCTCAGAAGCGTTCTTTCATGAGGTATGTCCACCAAATGTAAGACTGAAAGCCGGTCTGACAACTTGGCTACAGCTACCGACTGTCCTGGCGAAAATTTTTGGACTTTATCGCATTGGTTACAAGAATGCCGCAACAGGCAAGTCGATGCGGATGCATATACTCGTCATGGAGAATCTGTTCTACCAACGTACCCCAAGCAAGGTAAATAAATCAGGTACATCCTCTGATTTCTTTTTTCGCTAAAGGATGTGTCTCTAGATATTTGACCTGAAAGGATCCATGCGAAACCGACACGTGCGTGCGACAGGGCGGGAGAACGAGGTCCTTTTAGACGAAAATATGGTTGAATGTAAGTAAATTGCTTTCGAATGGAGCAAAGATGTATTGAACCATGTCATGTGTGTATTTCCAGTGATGCATCAATCACCTTTATTCTTGCGCCTTCACGCGAAGGAAATGCTGCGCGGGTCGCTGCATAACGATACCCTCTTCTTATCACGACTGGATGTGATGGATTACTCGCTTCTTGTCGGCGTGGACGAAGAAAACAAAGAATTAGTGGTCGGCATTGTTGGTAAGTAGATTTCCTTTCACTTTATTACCTTCACTGGCACTCACCCAAATCAAGATTTTATCCGTACGTTTACATGGGACAAGAAGTTAGAAAGCTGGGTGAAGGAATCTGGCATACTTGGAGGCGGCGGTAAAGAACCGACGATCGTGTCACCCAAACAATACAGGCGCCGTTTTCGCGAGGCAATGGACCGCTACTTCTTAATGGTGCCTGATTTTTGGACCTTGAAATAGCGCCTTCACTTCACTTTCATGGAAGCAAAGTACCAGTGATTTGTTTCCTTCCGCTCACCGCGAGCAACACACCTTTGCATGAAGACAATAAAAGAAAAGCAGTAGCATTCATGAATCATATGTACTTATTAGAGAGCATCTTAAATGAATGATAAGGCAGAATGTATTGGTTTTCTCTCAAGATATCTTTTATAATTTCGACAGCTGAACCATGCCTTGTGAGGTGCCCAATCTATCTGATACGAGGTTCACAATCTCAGGCACTGTATAATTAACGGAAGATTATAAATACGTACGGCTACGCGTTTCAATAGACTTACACAAAAGTTCGGGCTTTTCAAGCGGACACAGGTGCTTTTCACCCTTGAAAACCTTCACGGTGACCATATCAGACATCTTACTCACTGGTTCTGCTAGGTTGCGGACATCGACCCTTGGAATGTATGTAAGAAAATAATACCGCATGTGACCTTATGTGAACGCTTACATGTGAGAGTCTTCAAAGAAGGAGATGTGGATTGGGATGGTGGCAGCCCTCAGACCATTGTAGGCCCCAACGATACCCGTGGGTGCATGCAAATATATGACCTGTTAAATATGCAAATGAGGTAAGCCTAACCGAGCTCGTAAGTCGTTTCAAGATACAGATACTTGCGTATTCCTGTTCTACGGTACAATTAAGGGTGACTTTGCCGTCCGATGTCTCGGATACGCCGTGTTTCTAGGGTAGCATAAGGTTAGTTATGACCATATCCTCTCCAACAGCACTTCTTTCCCGTGCACTCTCTTAATACGAGATATTCTTACCACAAACTCTTCCATTGCCTCGAGATGCATGTTGCGATAATAAGCGCTTTTACGTACGTACGCTTCAAATGCACCTCTATATGCACAAGTGCAAACAACTGCATGAACTGGAAAGCCATACGCGTAGGTGATCCCTTTGTGCACGTACCTGTTTTCCCAAGTGTCACGCTTTTTCAGCGTTTTCGCTAATAAAGGGCTCTTGAGTCGTTCAACATGGGTGTTGACCGACGGTTTTATAACAGGATCCATTAACCACATGGCATCAAACAGAGACGGATGATATAACTCAGCAAGATACCTATATAATAGAGAATCATTAGCCAGATGAAAGTGCGGGCATAAAACACCCACATGCTTGCTCCTGCGAAGCTATGGCCTACACCGACAAGGCTATCATATTCTTTATCGAGTTTTAAATTCTCCACCACGGACACCATGTCCAAAGCATGGTCGTGCCATGTAACTGTTAGAGATATAAGTATTACTGTTTTTACGCTTGCCTTTGGAAAACGTATATGTAATGAGTTCCATGATATTTATCGCACTTACAGAAGGGGTGATATTTTCCATGGTTTAACTTTGCTGACTCTCCGTGATTACGTGCATCAAACAGAACATGGTCCAGATCATAATCAGGATACTGCTCTCGGAGTTGCATCTGAACAAGACGCATCAAGGGATACAGAGTCCCTTTGGTGAAGCCTGCCGCATGGGCCCAGAGAAATGCCAATCGTTTCTTAGCTGGTTGAATGACAGCTTGATTTTCATGACGTTCCACCACGAGCACCAGCTGTTTCTCGGATCCAATTGTTTTAGCACTGACAGGGATAGTTGACTTGACAATACGCGTCATTCTCGTGTATAGGAATCAAGCGAAATGCGAGGGAGCGATAAGAGGTGCAGAGACAAAAAGGAAAAAAAAGAAAAAAAAAAAAAGAGGAATAAAGGTGCCGTGCTCCTGAAGGCTCCCAAATAAAAAAGTAAATCGGCGCATGAGCTGAAAAAGCATTAGTTGCATGCATGCATCCTATCTTCCGACGAACGATGACTGTAGCACAACCTCATGATTGATACTGATGCTGGTCAACTACCACTGTTTGAGTAAACAAGGCCTTAATGCATAGACGCTTTCATGATTTTCAAGTACCTACTTGAAAGGTATATGTTACCACAAAAATTGTATCCTCGTCAATTCCCAATGTGGCGCATCACCAGAAGCATATATGTGTGTATACTTGCTTGTTTTAACACCCCCTAGACGCTCATGCATATGTGCATTTCGCAGCCACGACGCCACATGCAGTCATGTAAGAAGAAACAAGCAATCAAGAGGAGATTCCAAGATACTATATAACTTCTTCTGATTTCGTTAGTTCAATGGCAATACCTTCATATTAGGGTTATGGAGCAGGTGGAGCTTCGCTTGACGTGCTGTCACTTCATTTTGTTCCTGTGCGGGACCTGGAAACCGTATCACTGGAAGGTTTGTCTCGTGTTACCAAAAGATGGCAAGGTCCCGGGCCATTGACGCAAAGTGCATTCTTTGCCTACTATGGATGAAATGGACCAATATCCGCATATGAAAGGTCACTACCTCGTGATGGATAAGGCTCCTATCCATACATCCGAGGACATAGCCAAGTATGTTGAATTTCGCGGTTACCGCTGCGCCTATTTACCTTCCTATTCCCCTGAGCTCAACCCAATTGAGCAACTCTGGTCAGTAGTCAAAAGTAAAGTGAAACGCAACAAGTTCCTTGAGAAGGAAGGAAACGTTGATGACTCGGATCATTGAAGCTTCCAATAACTTGAGACTGAGTGATTTTGAAGGATTCGTCGGGCACTCTCATAAATGCTTGATTATGTGTCGTAATAGGCAAGCACTCTAAGGAAATTTCTCATTACGCGTAGATGAGTAAAAGCGCCTAATCTGCCTGTTGGAGGTCCCAATGCATCTTGAACGAGCAGACGAAGAAGGGTGCCAAATTACTTTGAACGGTGTGTTTATTATTCATATCGCAGAACGCAGCTACGAGAGCTGTCTTGCTTCTCATCAATTAGATCGTGCAAAGTCGTCAAGGTTTTGGCGTATCTGGCTTCGATTGTCTCTGGCTGCTCGGATCCTTTGCAGTGGGACCAAAAGACATCGTTGATGGCCAGCAGCTTCTTGATATTCACCAAGGTACAAAAGGAAGGCAAGTTTTCCACACTGTCAGCAAATTGTAGATGGGCAATTTCGGTGAAAGTGTACAATCCTGTGGCTGCCAATTGCATTAAGAAAAACGTAATGTGCATACCTGGAATGAGAAAGGGGATATCAGTGTCACAGCAATGGCTTCCTTTTTTTAAACTCCTTACCATGAATTTGGAACGCCATTGCCCCATCCAACTTGTTGACATCAATGGCATTTTTACAAAAGGTTATCAAGCGCAAGGTATCAATGCAAAGGTTGTATCGGGCACCAGACCGTTGTTTCACCTTGGCTTCACCAAAGCCAACGCTATTCGTGAATTCCAGATGGGGCTTCTCGCTGATAACGGCATCAGGTCGAGTCTTACCGTTTTCATTTGGCAGCGAATTTGTCCAGCGCAAATGCACGAGTTTGTCAGGGTCACTCACGAGACAGGTCAGAACAGGGTCATAATAGGTACTCCAGAGTTCGGTTTCAGTGATGGTATCATGGTTTTTCATGGGAGCAGTGGGCAACTTCTGCAGTCTAGAAGATAAAAAAAAAAAAAGTAAGCCGGCTTGTTGAGCAATACAGAAGCAAACAAGACTTACAAGTTAATGACAC
>JNEN01001201.1:0-45606 GCA_000697355.1 Syncephalastrum monosporum B8922 | reverse complement strand
AAGAGTATATAGATAAAAGGAAGTTGATCTCATCATTGAAATGTCTATTCACAAAATGCTCACTACTTTCACACCACAATTGCGCTTGCATGAGACAAATACCGAGATGCTTGACATTACGTACGAGTCACCGCTCCCGTTTGATGACGACGACAATGACAAAATAGAGGAGGCCGAGATGATGGAAGAAGTAATTGAAGCACCAGATCCATTTCATGTTGTCGTTACAGATGTGGATATGGGCAATGAGAGTATCCGGTCTTTGGTTTCAATGTAACTGTCAAAATCAGTAACGTGCACAGTATTTACAAAGAGCGTGATACAGCATGAAGTACCTGTACTCGGAAATGAAGTTCATTCTCAGCATGCCTGTGTTAATGAGAATACAGGCCAAATGACCCAGGTTGCAGATGCCCATGATGGGGTGATAGCGAAAAAAGGAGAGGACGACCACGGAAACATCCTGCCAAAGAGATCAAGAATCCAAGAGGTAATTAACAGCAATTGCTTTATATCGGTAGCTGTATTATCTAACACATTTCATTTGGCATTTGACATAGGCCCTAATAAGCGTTATACCGATGTGTTCATTATACAACCCATTGACACGATCCAGAATGTGACTTTAAACTGTGCTGAAGCAGCGCGTCAATTACGTGGTCTCACTTGGTTGCTTTTTATTTGTAGAGACGACGATTACCCATCACGATGAGGATTATAATGAGATTGGTGCCGGTGAAGCGACTCAAGAATTCTTCCACTTAGCTAGCTTATGACTATTATTTAGCAGGTCTGTTATAAAGGTAATTTATTTTATGCAGCCGAATCCAAGCTTTAAAGATCCTTGTTGCAGCAAATTTGTGATATGGTTTTCAGGGTGGTTGTGGGAGGGGGGAGGAGGCGGATATAAAGTTATATGTAAAGCATTGGTGATGCCGTATGTCCATGGCTGATTACAAAGTTTACGTATACTGGCTTGTCAAAATCATCCTGCGACTTGTCAACTATACAGACGTGTGTGTATCTTACCCAAGACCATGATCGAACCGGAATGCTCGTGCTCCCATCATCCCCCTCAGCTTAGGTCACACATCACTCGATAAATCCCCTGTGTCTCGGAACTTTCATAGTCAAGTGTAGTGCCGTGATGAGAATAAAACTGCTCTGCATGCTTGGGAGATAACAGTGATACGTTTCCTATGGTGTCGGCTCACTTTGATTCCCCAGCTGCTTATGATGCCTTGAACGAGCGTAATGATTTGTGCAATATGCACGGTGAGTAGAAACTGAGAAGCACTCGTTGTATCCAACCAAGTTAACAACATAGGATATGCAACCATAGCTACATCGGATAATCTTAAAATCAAATCGTGCCAACTGTATTCACAATAAAAAACATCTGTTGTACAAAGGGACCCTTGCTGCTAAACATTGCCGCCTCGAACGTGGTGAATATGAGTAAAGTAGCCGAACTATTATAAAGCTTGATTAGTAGTTTGTAAAGGCATCTAGGCTTGCAATGAGACTATCACACACAAAAGACAGGGTGTAATCTTCTCTAAGCCATAACAGCTAGTCCAGCAAAGTCAACATCAACATGGCATCTCACCACGAAAACGTCTCATCTGCCAGAATGCAGCTTACTCTGTAAAGTACATGGCATCTCACCATAATACAAACATTTTGGCTGCTGAACAAACACATGGTATACGCGGGCGAGCATTGCCACGGGTTCCTAACTGTTGCGCAGAGAAAGAGAAACTGCACGCAGTGCAGCTGCGGGTGGGGAAAATATGCGGAGCTGCAAAGCCAGTTGTCGCCCTTCTGTTTTTCGGTTGTTTCGCTACTCCACTCACGGGTTGCTGTAACTCACTTCTATCGTATCACATTTTAGCTGCTGACACCTTTAAGACCCAAGCGGATTGGAGTGCCATGATGGATGATTTTATTCTGGAAGAAGTCCATGTGATATTATGGCTTCCCAACAAAATGATAACTGCTTAAAAGATTTGCCTTTTTTTGGGGACCACAGGCCCGCAACAAGCAAGCAACATAGAGGAAATACACTGCCACTGCGTATGATCGTGTCAAACAAGTTACATGTATTGAATAAGCAATTTACAAGTAGAATCATTGAGCTAAACCAAGTTGATTGAATATTGTAGTATGGCAGTGGTGGCTTTGTAATAGTTCCAGATCTCGACGGTGACGCTGACACCAAAATTGAGCATTGTTATCGTTCATTAAAAGAGCCCAGCACATGCGAACTTTGGAGAGAAAATGCAGGATCAAAATTCAAAATGCTCATCTAATAATAAAAAGCATGTCAATGATCGTTTTCTAGAGTAAGTGGGGCGCCACCTTTCTTAACTTACATCCATAGAAAGTCGAGATTCTGGTTCATAATCAATGTCAGTGTTGATACTTTGTGTGAAGCTTGTTCGAGTATATCCTTATAAATGCTAGAAGCTAGTATTAGTATCAAATCTTCCCGTCCAATTATACCCTTTCTTACCATCATTGTCAAGTGGGATGGGGCTACTGATGATATTGTGCTTGTTGGCGCAGAGATATAAGAACGGTTCCGATGCATTGGTAGTAGGGGTCGTAAGTGATGGCATAGAGTGGAGAATTCACACTGTGAACAATTGTGGGTGGTCGTGCTGCTGAATTGCCCAAGGCAAGCTGATTCTGTGATTGTTGACTACCTCCCACAAGGCGCGACAAGAACGTGCAAAATTGTATATGTCATTCCAGGAAACAAGTACATGGACAATAGCACCAATGACGTCGTATTCTTTGAGTGGCAAGTAGCAAATGTTTTGTACCATGATTGAGGACGTGGGAAGAGAACAGACGCGTTGTCAAAAGTCATCGAGCTACCGCCCCGATTTTAAATCTCCCGCTGCCTTTACCCCACACACATCCACCCAAACACACTACACACCCATCATCATCGTCCCCATGATAGTCCCATGATAGACAATAGATGCACATACATAAAAGAAATGATCCTCACGTATAGCATAAGGGTGTGTACCATTACACTTTACATGAACATATGATGACGATTATCCAACCACAGCCATTGCCCTACTACCAGGTCCCCAACCATCTGCGTTTTTTACTCAATCCATTCCAAAGCATCCTTTTCCCTAGAATGTTTGATACTGTCTTTAACAAAATTGGAGCATCTGCAACCTGGGTCATTTGGCCTGTATTCTTATTAACACAGGCATGCTGAGAATGAACTTCATTTCCGAGTACAGGTACTTCATGCTGTATCACGCTCTTTGTAAATACTGTGCACGTTACTGATTTTGACAGTTACATTGAAACCAAAGACCGGATACTCTCATTGCCCATATCCACATGTGTAACGACAACATGAAATGGATCTGGTGCTTCAATTACTTCTTCCATCATCTCGGCCTCCTCTATTTTGTCATTGTCGTCGTCATCAAACGGGAGCGGTGACTCGTACGTAATGTCAAGCATCTCGGTATTTGTCTCATGCAAGCGCAATTGTGGTGTGAAAGTAGTGAGCATTTTGTGAATAGACATTTCAATGATGAGATCAACTTCCTTTTATCTATATACTCTTCGGTGCATAGTACAATAATGGATTTCTTGGCATTCATGATTCAGGATCCTTTAATGCTATAGCTACAAATTCCATGTTGCTAGCTATGCTATATCGAATATGAAGATAGATCTGATTGATATAGTGACGCCAATATGAAAACCTGGTAGCGCCATGCATTAAATGCAGCAGCGCCAACATGAAAATTACATGACGCCAAGTGAAAAAAACGCTCGGCCAAGTGAAAATCAAAGGCCGCTAAGTTGAAAAATCCCCCAACGCAAAATGGAAATTCGTGTAACGCCAAAGTGAAAAAGAACAAGCGCCATATTTAAGCAAAATCCAATACATCACCTCTCTTATTTATTCTTTCGCCCTTGAAGCTGTACCCGGATAAAATCTCCACACACTTTTTACGTCTGTAGTTAGTCAGAAGGACTGAGTGATGTGGCTACAAAATATGTATATAATCCAAGGCATACAGTACATGAAGGGTTGCAACGCGTAAAATTTATTTTTGAGAGATTTTGTCACTCAAACGGGCACGCTAGTGGAAGACATTGGTGTCTCCAGAGGGAGGGTAGTTTATATACAGCGAACATCCATCTGAAAACATACAGTAAATTAGTAGTATGCCCAGATCTTGTCAAGTGTATGCAGGACGCACGTTGGTAAAGCATACATCATCTTAGAGGACATGGGCACACTTGCTTGCTCAGACGGAGCCAAAGGGTGAAAGAAAGGCATCTCCGCGTGGTACGTTGGAGCCTCACTGAGAGTCAAGTGTACGAAGCCCAGCGTAAAACGGTTGCAAAGAAGGCTGCAACTCATACTTTTGGCGGATGGACCGGACTCGACACCACGTGAGCAATAGAAGCAGATGATACAGACAGAGTGAGTGTAGAGAGAGTCAGGAACGGTACGAGTAGCTAAGACTCCGCACGTCATTAGAATCAGCTGTGCTCAGGAAGAGATCGCTGTATACAGTAGATGGCTCTATGTTATTTGCAATATCGGCATCTACCTTCATTGATATACCAAATAGTGCTTTGCGTACACATTCGGCGCTTAGGCACCTTACATAGAGCATTGAATCAGTACTTCACTTAAACACACATACACGATGTCATAAGGTCAAAAACCAAGAACTCCAGAATGAAAAAAGGCTCTGAGGATATTTGTAGTGAAAGCATCCTGTACTATATGGTGACAGATATGGCGTCCAATAATCTAAGGACCAGTACGTCTTAGGCGATTTTACGTGTCACTTGTAATAGACATAGATACCTTGAGCAGCAAGGTTGATCACGAAACGTCACGTTAGTCGCCTGAAGTTATAAGGAAGCCGCAGCAGTATATTTCTATTGTGAAAATCGTGGAAGTGCCAAGTTTCTTGAACGCTAAGCCGTGATGATACACTGTTTATGTGGCAAGAGCTCTGTGGATCGTACAACAGAACACGTATACTGTACATGTACACATCGACATGTATGTCACATACGCTGGCATATACAGTTTTTTAAAGAAATGGTAAATTTGGAGCGGTCGAGAAAGGTTAGCTGGGATGTGTCATAATGAATAAGACTGTAAGTCACCTGTGGCGGTGCAGCAACATAGCTTGAGAAAGAAAAGAAGACATATTCGAGAGGCTTAGCATGGAACGGAGAGTGAAGGTATTGTGAACGTGGGTTAAGGAAACACAACATCATGGTTCGTGCCAAGTATCGCGATGTATAGTATTTAGAGCGAAAAAAAGGTGTTGACATGGTGACAAGCGTGGTTGCTAGGGAAACATGTCGCACCAAGTCAACCTTCTTTTTTGCTGCGGCGGCGTTCGCCACAAAGTTGCACAAGGTGGTAGAGAGTGGCGGCGGCAAGTCCGCCTAAAAAAGTAAAGGGTCTTTGCATATACCGAAAATGGGAAAGCAATAGCCGCACAGGTGCTGCGGCAGTACGTTGCAGGGGGGCTTGAGCACGTCGGCCGATCAAAGATAACCGCTCTTTTGACAATCATTATTTGCAGTTTGCTGCGCCGTCACGTATGTGCAGCTTATAAAAAGAACGCGTCAAAGAAGTTTATTTGAGATCAAACCACACTTGCTTTTTTGCATCTTTTAAAAAGTTATACCCTTCAGCACACGTACCTCCCAATACCAACTATATCGACACAATGCCTGCTCAATCCACACTTATCAGGGCGAAGACTGCCTTTGATTTTATTCTGACCGTCCTCGAGAAAGTCACCGACGAGGCCTTTTGGGAAAGCGTCTTGGGCCAGCGTCTGGTCAACCTCGGCAAACGTTACTTTGGCAACGATTTTGTCGTTTTGAGTTTGGTATTTTACATATCATGTACGTCTCTTTCTCCTATACCGATTTCCATATATCTAAACGTAATTTGTAGCCATCGTTGGTACCCGGTGGCAGGCACTCCTTCAGATCATTTATGAGCGACTCAACAGACGAAAGGATTTCGTATATGTGAATCTGCTAAAAACCGACAACTCGTATCAAGCTGTATACCACTTTGTTCAGTCGCACGCAAAAGAAGTTCCTGGTCTGAGCACAGTCTTCGCAGCATATGCTCCTACTCAGGACGATGACAATAACTCAGATGACGATGAAGAGGCAAAACCCGTCGTTGCATTCTATCCTCGTAAGTCACTTGGGTGAAATACTCTTGGTTGTACTGATTGACGTTTTTTTTTCCAGCCGAGGACATTGTGACTGAGCTCGAGTATAAAGGCCGTACGATCTATGTGTCGCGAAAGAGTGAAGACGACGATGATAACAGTGGCATCAAGGCGTCTCGATTCTCGCGCAAATATCTGGAAATCTCGTAAGTCGCATGCCAATGGCAGCTAAATTCATCAAATGATTCACACATGTTCTCTGTTTAGCATGGAAGACGCTCCTCTTTCACTTTTAAAGCAATATATTCAAGAGTGGTGTGATATTTACAATACCAAGGAATCCAACAAGGTAAGTTTCAAAGACAGGTCGATGACTATGATGAGCTCACCATATTTTCTCATACAGACATCTATATGGAAATATGACGGCTACAGCAGCTGGTATATCACCAAGGAAATGGAGCCTCGCCCCCTTGAAACTGTTACACTGAAGGCTGGGTTGAAAGAGCAAATAATGCAGGGTATGTATAAAAATAGAATACATCTGCTCAATATCCTGACAAAATTTTGTTTGCCACAGACATGACCACTTTCTGCCGCCGCAAGAAGTGGTACAAGACTCGCGGTATTCCTTACCGACGTGGTTATTTGCTATTTGGCCCTCCGGGTACTGGCAAGACTTCTATCATTCAGGCTCTGGCAGTAAGTTTAAAACCATTGCTTAGAAGGTGCCAAATCTGACTCATCTTTTCAGTGCAAGCTTAATATGGATTTGGCCTTGGTCAGCTTATTGGAGATCTCAAGCGACTCCTGCTTCTCTGAGTTGATGGAGAATGCCCCTGAGAAGACGATCATTGTCATGGAAGACTTGGACCACTATTCAAGCTCGGATCCTTCTAAGCGTAACGTCAGTATGCCCGGCTTGTTGAACGCCCTGGACGGTATTCAAGGCCAGAAAGGCTCAAGTAAGTTTCAGATATATTGAGTAATCATGGCGCGGAAACTAATTATCTGAGTATAGTGATTTTCATCACATGCAATGATATCAGCAAGCTTCCTCCTGCCTTACTCCGCCCTGGCCGTATCGACTTGAAATGCAAGCTGGACTACGCTGAGCGCGAGCAAGTGGAGGAGATGTTCTGGCGATTCTTTGGCCAAGATCCTGATACCATGGAGCCTTTGCAGGACGGGGAGCTCAAGACCAAGATGGAGAGAATCAAGAAGCGCTTTGGCAAGGCCATTCCGAGCGGTCACGTGACGACGGCAGAGATCGAGAACTACTTCATCACGCATATCATGGAGGCTGACGCTCAAAACATGGAGGATTCGCTCTTTGACCAAATCTTTGACGGCATTCCCGCGTTCTTGGAGAAGGTTATTATCGACCGTGAGCAGGCCAAACTGGAGGAAGCGAAACGACTCCGTGAGAAGGCACAGCGTGGCTCGGGCAGCACTAGCGACGAAGATGATGAAGAGGAAGACAATAACGCGGAAGGTGACGAGAAAGACGACGAAAAAGAGAGTGACGAGAAAGAAGCCGGCAATGACAACAACGATGCGAAGACGGGCGAGCAAAAGGCCAATTCAGATGAGTCCGAGAAAAAGGAGGCTGAAGACAAGGAAAGTGACAAGGAGAGCACCGACAGTGGCAAGGACACGGATACAGTTGTCGGCATCGCTGTTGAGAAGGAAGTCACTGTGGGTGCAGAGAACCAAGTGGTTGAGATCAACAACAACGACGACACCAGCAGCATCGACTCGGCCGCCACTAAGTGAGATGATCAAACCAAAAAATATGCGTAGACCACATAGAATACGCTACTATTATATATCACCTTTATACCCCCAATCACGCATTTATGTACAAAAAGCAACTCTTTAAAATATATATACAGCTATCTTTAGCTTGGTCGCTATTTATTTGGTTCATGCGTACAGACATCTTGAAGGTGTTCCACTTCTTTATGCACATATACAATTCTCAGCTTTAGGGTGTCGTGAGCCTTTATGTACTTGACATCATGCAGGGCCATTATGCACTGTGTGGTAGGTGTTGACAAGATATCATGACAGGAGTGAGTGGAGCATAAACAGACGCGGCGCAAGAGGCCTAACTCAATAGGGGCGCCATGTTCACTGAAGTCATATATTATACGTGTGGTGCCTGTCAGTTTTATTGCCTTGGTGGTTGTACCTTTTTTTTTTTTTTTTTTTTTTGGGCTGGCTGGCATAAACGGAGAGCTTAAAGTGAAAAAAGGCGGGAATGTTTTAACAGAGAGTGAGCATATATGGGAGGGATAACTATAAACAAAGCAATGAAGGTTAATGGACTGACAGGAAAAGAAGACACGTGTAACTACTATAGTACTAATAGTATAAGAAGACATAAGCTGTCAATGGGCTTGTAAAGTATAAAGTAGATATGGTGATTGGGGGGTGTTGGGTGTGTGTGTCTGTTTTCCTTTTCTAGGAGAGCAGTGTTGGTGCGACCTGAAGCTCTCGTCTCCCTCAACGGTGTGTCGCAGCACTGGCTCGAACCATCTCCATTCGCTTTTTCCCTCTTTTGCCCGCTTGCGCAACAAACTGATCGTCTGTCGATCCTAAAGTTGTTACAAGTGCTTTGGCCCCCACTACGTGTCCCTCCTTCCATAATCACAATGCTCTCCGATTACGACAATTTGGATCCAGAAAGCCATGCCCCATCCACCCCAGCGGTAGACGACACCGCCCACACCGCCAGCAAACTCCATCGCAGGACTTCCTCCTCATCCACACTTGAGAATGACGATGCTTCGGCCCCTGACGACCTAGAGGAGCACTCGACTCTGCCTGCGCGTACCTCATCGCTCGGCCCTCGGCCGTCCGTCGAGTTCAGGCCTGGCAGCCGTAAGAAGGAGCGCTTTCCGCAGCGAGTCCTGGCCTCGTACCGGGCCCACCATCAGCAGCAGCCGAAACACGACACAGACGATGGGAAACAGGTCGTGTCGCCAACACGGCCGTCGTTCGGTCGGAGGCCCTCGGATGACTCGATCCGGTCCAATTTCTCTACAACGAGCTCGATCCTCAGCACCGCCAGCAAGATATCACGTTTGCCACATGCTGTCAAATCCTCGTTCGTCTCTGTCAAAGACTATGTAAAGTCGAACAAGTCAAAATCGAAAGCTCAGAATCGCCTCACCATGGCAGCGCCTTACCAACCGGAGCAACAATACCAAAACCCGCATTTCACAGCACAGACCATTCACTACTCCACCCCGAGCTCGGCACCCTTCGCAGAAAGGGATTCGTTTTCTTCTCGCCTGCTGCACAGAGGCACCCCCAGTGCCATGGGCCTCGCAGCCATGTTCTCGTCTTCCTCTTCTTCCTCTTCCGCGTCCTCTGCCAATATCAGCCCCAGCGCCTCCACCAGCTACTCCGTCCTCGAAGCCAAAGAGGCCAGATCGGGAAACTTCTCCATGGAGGGTCAGCACTCGCCCCGCGCGCACATCAAACACGACGTCGCTCCATCCAAGACACGGAGGCGAAACAGCGTTGTCGACGCTGCAGCCCGCTTTCTCAGGAGAGACGACTCGTCCCATGCACACCGTTCCCGCGTCTCTGCTATCACAGAGGATGACGGCGAAGAGACCAAATTTGGCTTCAGCGATGAGTTTGAAAAAGCCATCCACGGTGATACCGACCCTCCAAGCGAACCACCCGCTGACAGCGGTGCAGTTGGTAAGCTCTTGTTTGGCGTCGATATCGGAAACATGGAGTTCTTTGAGCAAGATTTTGCGAAATCTGCCACCTCCAGCAATATCTCTACCCTCAGCCGCGACACAGACCTCCCTTCAGACGCCAAGAGCGACTATGTGACGTCCAAGGCATCATCCCACGAGGTGGTGTGGGGACGCCAGCGCGCAAAGTCATGCCAGGTATTAAAGCAAAAAGACGCTGTCCCTTAATAACATTCCGCCGGCTAATCTTTCATTGTCCCAGGAGACTAAAGTGCCGTCTTTGCGACAGCTGGCCAAGGGACAATATGCATCCACGGCAGCACTTTCCTCTCACCCCTCCTCTTCGTCCTCCTCTCCTCCTCCACCCCTTCCTCCTCCGCCGGCGCAGCTACCGGCAGATACCAACCCTACGACCTCTGACTTCTCGACCATCGCCCCCGGGATCCTGCCCGTTGCCGGCAGCAGTGATGTTTCACAAGGGCACAGAAAATTGGACGCGCCCAAGTCAAACACTCCGTATAACACGTTCCTAATTACGGCAACTCTCACTACGTTGCACAGTAAACTTATCAGTGATTGTGACCAAACTTTGGCATCGACGATCATTCCGCCCTCACAAGTGTCAACGCCGCCTCCATTTCCTGACGACCGCCTGATTAGCATAGCGCATGACCTCCGTAAAATGGCAGATATGGTTGAATGGGAACCTACCGGACCCATGAGCAAAGATACTGTTGCGGCTTTCTTTGAAGAACTGAAAGGAACTATATCACGCACGCGAGAACAATACAACAACGGCACTGTAGAAAAGGGTGGTAAAACATCGCTTCATCAAACGCGATCCAATATGGTCAAGGAGATCGTAAGTCCCTATTTTCCTCTCTATTTTTGCTATGCTGTATCCTGCGTGGTCCTCGATTATCCTGACTGAAAGAGTTTCCTACAGATTTCCACCATGAAACAAATGCTCAATCAATGTATATGCCAGTATCACAAAGTATCGGAAAAGGCAATTGTGATCCCTTGCAAAGGTTACAGGATTGAAGGCCAGAACAAGTTTGGTGAAGGGGATGCCCCAACCTCGACCCTCGACTATACGGAAACTCCCGTCGACCATATGGACGAAGGCGCCTACTGGTATCGCACCTCCTTTATTGGAAAGGACTACGTCACTTTTGTTGGCTACTTGGATGATAGTGATCCTGTCCTGCTCTCGATTGTGAGCGAAGAATGTGATTCCCAGAAGCAGTTCCGTGTCATCATCCGCACAAAACAGGTAAGACTGCGGCCTTGTATTTTTTTGGGAGAGTCATTCTCACTGTTAATTGTGCAGGGACCCGATACTCGGAAAGTGATACCCGATTCTTTCTTGTTAAACGCACCGACCAGTGACCAGTCAAAGAAGAGCGAGATACCCGACAGCACGTGGAAGGCAGTGATCGAGAATGCAAGCGATATCTCGTTTCGGCGACTCAAGAAACTGGATCATGACACCATGGTCTCGAGTGGCTTGGAAAACGAGCTGGTTCGTTTGGACGAATCAGCGGTAAGCACGACCTAATGCAAAAAAAAGAAAAAAAAAGATTGAGAATCGAGCGCTCATGCACCAGGGGGGTGGTGTTTACAGGTACATGACCGATACAAATTTGGTGTGCTTCTTGTCAAAAATGGACAGACAAAAGAAGAAGAATGGCTTTCGAACAACCACGACTCTGATTCTTTCAAGCGCTTCGTGGATATCATTGGCCAAAAAGTGGCATTGCAAGGTTATTCAGGCTGGGCCGCAGGCTTGGATACGAAAAGTAAAGAAACCGAGACGGGAACGTGGATTTAATTAGGCGGTCTGTACTAATTTGGAACTAGCGGGAGATTCGGGCGAATACACCTATGTCGATCGTTGGAAGGAGCATAGTATCGCGTACCATGTCTCCACCCTGATACCCGTACGACCCGGTGACAAGCAGCAGGTTCAGCGGAAGCGACACATCGGCAATGGCAAGTACAAAATAGACCAATCAATGATTAGGGACTAATTATTTTCTCAGATATTGTCTGCATCGTGTTCGCCGAAGGCAACCAACCCTTCAACCCCACAGCAATCAAGTCACAGTTTTTGCACGTTTTCATTGTCGTGCAAGAGGAAACGATTGAAAGTCAAACGGGATGGAGGTATGATATGTGATGTGATTCTACAAAGTTGACAGGAAACTTATGGTTTGTGTCGTTAGGGTGGAAGTCGTCATGGTAGAGCAAGTCCCCGATTTTGGGCCCCGCTTGGCAGAAAAGGCTTTTTTCACAAATGCTTCCGAGCTACGGGCATTTATGCTCGCGAAAGGTATGTAATTGTATTGCATTGGCGCGCAAAGTCAAATAAAGAAAAAGAAGAGAGTGAAACAGACGAAGCAAACGTCTACGCATGGGCCCACGGACACTAACTCCGTTTCTAGTAATTAATGCCGAATACGCCGCCTACAAGTCACCCAAATTCACTCAGCCCATGGCCCGTGCACGAGAAGGCATCCTGAGTAACATTGTCGAGCGCGGTTACAAAATGGCACACGATACCCACATTTCATCCAAGCATAGCAAGTCACCATCCACGTCGTCCGAAAAAAGTTCACGTAGTGGAAAAAGCAGCGGTGCGGGCAGCAACGCCCTAGACTCCATCATGCCGTCTCCGTCACGATCGAGCATGATTAAGGATCTGTCTGAAGGCCTAGCAGGTCTTGGACGACGACGTAGCGGGCAGGACTCAACGTCAGCCTCCGAAAGCGGATCAAGTGCACGGAACAAAAAGGCACCAGGAAGGCAACGCAAAGCCCAGCTACGTCATGGAGGCAAGTACATATCAGGAATCTGTTTGAAAAGGGGGGGATCCATTTCATCTAACCTGATTGATTTCTCATAGGCGAACAGCGGACGCGTTCAGAGCAGGATCTCGCGCGTAAAGGGATCTCCACATCGTCAACAGCATCATCATCATCATCGACAGCACCACAGCCACCATCGTCTCTGACCCCGTCTCAGTCTAGCAGCAGGGTAACAGGCAGCAGGAAAGACGGTAAGACGTGGTTAATGTTATCATGTTGAAACTGATCCCATTGTGCATCGGCTTAGGCATCAAACATCGCGCACAGCATATTTTCACATCATTTTCAAGGCAATAGGCGCACGGACGACCGAATCGCCAGTTGACGACGATCCAGAGGATGACGAAAACGTTGGAGGAAAAAACCGAAAAAAGAAAAAGAAAAAATGTATGTTGGGGGGTGGAGAGGAGACGGCGATTGGGGGTGCCCAAAGCAAGGAAGGAACGGAATTTGTATATGTATGAAATCCCTAATAAAGTCGTAAGAAAAGGGACGTTGTGTGTGTGTGTGTTTTCATGCAGATGTGGGCAACAGGGTCCAAAGCATCCTCCCCCCGCGTCCCGATGAAGAGCGCATCCCATCATTCTTCTGAGCAGGAATTGGGTTGAGTCTTCCCGCGCAAATATATGTAATCACTCCCTGACCGCCTGCCCGCGTGCAACACGTTGGCCCGAGCCTAGCAACTATATCCATCTCCACATACCTCTGGCTTCCAATTCGGGCTCTCTCTTTCCTCTTGCTTACACAAATCGTCCCCGCCATTGTAATTTTATACGGTCTCGTGTACTGTTATATTATACACTCCATCTCTTTATACAATGCCTCCAACTAAACTTAGCCATGACCATCCTTGGAAGACGTCCGCTGCGCTCTTGCGGTCGTCCTCCATGTCGTCCAACTGGTCCTCACCATGCTCGTCCTTGCAGTCGGTCGCCGCAGCAGACGAGCACACATGCACACCTGTCTATTATACACCACCGCCTGGGAGCTCATCATTCCCCACTCAACAAGGCAGCACGTTTCCTAACGCCGTGGCGTTGGATGACCATGATCAGCTGCCTACGACGACTCAATTTGATTGTATTGTCAGAGAATATCTGCACAATCTGTCGACCAAGAAGCGTGATAAAGCACTCGTGGATCAATGCCGTTATGAGCTGATTCTCAAGGTACTCAAGGATCCACGCAATACGTCCATTTCTACGGCCCAATTCCGGTTCTGGGTCAAGAAGATGTTTCAACTTATGACGGTCAACCGCCGCGAGATCGTGTGCCACGATAGCAAGCCTGTCGCCATGCGAGAGCAGATCTACGATATCCTGGTCCATGCTCACAGGGAGGCGCTCCACGGCGGTAGGGATAAAACGTCAGCCTTGGTAAGCAGATACATTATATGAAGCACCAGCAAAGGGACACGTCAGAGAGGAGGAAGGAGGAAAAGGAAATTGAGGGAGCATGGGGTCAGATGCTTTGGGGGCGTCTCTTTCTGTTCCTCTTTTCTTGGATGTGCCTTTAGCTTTCTACGCAAGACCCTGCGCCCACACGCTTCTTAAGGAAGACCTTTTTTTATCTTGCGTACGATTAATTAAACCACTGCATTTAGGTACGCCGCCAATACTCTTGGATCCCGAAGGAGCTTATTGCACGTTTTGTTCGGCATTGCCCTTACTGTATCTCCCGCAGAAATGGATGCCAAAGCCCTTCGTTCCTCCCGATGACTTTTGAAGAGGAGCAACAACAGCAGCAGCAACAGCAGCAGCAACAGCAGCAACAGCAACAGCCAATGTATCATTTGCAACAGCAAAGGTACAGCTTTGACCACTTCGCTGCCACTGCTGCAGCTGTTGCTAAGACCGCAGCTGCAGTGAATACTGCCAAGACTGCAATGGCTGGAATGGTCCCTGCTTATGATGACTATAGCGTGCGAAGCAGCGGCAGGGTATCCCTGCCGCCGTGGTGCGCCGAGCCGCTGTCTCTCCCGACAACCGATTACAGCCATCCGCCGTTTTACGCCTCAACAACATCATTCTTCGATGCAGCTGCAGAAGGAGAAGGCCATCCTCTTTCTTCCCCCTTCGCCTCCTGCTACCCTCGCCTCACAACTACATCTCCTTTGCCCCCAGCCTGGATGAGTGATGTCTCTCCGGCGCCCCTAAACGTCCACCAGCAACACTATTTACAGCAGCAAGAGCGAACGGAACAACAGCCAGGCGATACCACGCAGTATTACATCAAGAATGACGATATCCCGTATGCACATGCATCCTCCTCCACTTTCCTCGGTGATTTTGGCCAAGACATGAAGGCCGAATCTGTCGCTGCAGCAGCTGCAGCAGCTGCAGTCGCTCGCCATTTTGATGCCCAAGCCTTGTCTCAACGCTCTACGGCGATCAAAACCGAGGATCATCAGCAACAGCCACTGTTTATTGATACCGCAAACGTCAGTCTGCCGGCTCAGTCCACTCCTTCACCCAGCAATTCACTTTCTCCTCTTACGCTTTTCTCTGCCTCTGCCGCCGACGATGACGACGTACTTGTACCACTGCCACTAGCAATGCAAGCTAATAAGCCGTCTGCAGAGGGTATTTTCATTGATCCTTTCGATTTCTAAGGATAACCATACCGAACTCCTCCTTTCAACACATCACTCCCATGCATACCACTTAACCTTATTATTGTCTATATGTTTATGCCCGTCGTCACCAAGCACCCTCTTGGACTCTGAGCTTTTTTTTTTTTTTTCTTATTTCTTTTACCTCTTACAACTTACATTCTCATTACTCCGATCTCCTTCACCTTCCCTCAAGTTCTTTTGTGATTTCTATTAATTTTTTTTTTCTTTCCTATCTACCCAACGATTATAACCACTATCATGTCTAAATTGCTTTCTCTGCTCGACGCTAATATATGCTCTTGCAACTCCATCATGTAAAAAGAAGACAAAAATAAAGCCTTTCTTGATCATTCAACCATCATGAACAACTGCTGGGACGTGAGTATCCTTACCGATATAGTATATTTTGCTCACTATATTTTTAGGACAAAGAATGAGCAGCCGCATGGGAATCCCCTGAAACAGGTTTTCCGGGAATGTACTGTTACCTTAGTAAAAGCATAGCATGCAGGAAAATTCTACAACAGCAGCATGTAGTTAGTACATTTACTCACATGCGTCGCCTGGGAGCCGACGCGTTTCTGTACATAGTGGCATAAGTATGTAAGTAAATATACACTCCATGCATAACCTTGTCGCATCACATACGCATGAGTGAGGACAAGAGGTATGCGTCCGACAGACCCTGAAAGCCACCAAAAAAAGCATTTTGATAAACCCCTTGAAAAAAGTGCAGTTTTCCTTGGCAAGTTCTGGTCAGGTAGAACAGAATAGTCGCATAACGCTGTGCTTTGCACAGTAGCGTGACAGAACAACAGACAAAGGAAGAATAGAGACTGTTTCTTGAGATGTAATGCAACTTGACGGAGTAGGTGGCCGCGCGCGAATGAAAAACTTTAAATGTGCCACTTTTTATTTTTTGTGTTTTCCGCATGTCAAACAACGGCAAACAAGTTGGTCTGTCTGGTGTCCCTGTGACCACTACAAAAGACGACATCACCGACGAGTTCCCTCATGTCCAAGCAGATCAATATGTTTTGCTTCATATGCCAAGCGGCAACATCAAGTTGATCAATATCAAACCCAACTCGTACGATCCAAATCTGTCGTCTCGCCCGATCTCGTTTACTGACTTGACACGTTTATCTCTAAAGTCAGATTAACCTGGGAAAGTTTGGTACATTCCAATCCGACAACTTGATCGGCAAGCCCTTCGGTTTGTCGTACGAGATCTACGATCAAAAAGGCAATATTCGCCCTTGCCGCAATCTCGCCCTCTTCGCTGTTGGTAAGTGGACGTGCTATACCATAGGCTGAAGCTTAGGAAGTCTGTAGAGGATACCGGTGCAAACAATCAGATGATCAAGGACGACACGGCCGTGCAAAAGATGAGCTACGAGGAAGTTGAAAAGCTCAAGCAGGAGGGTCTTAAGGGCAATATACCACACGAGGTAACTTCATTCGGTGATGACCACAAGCATGCACCTCACCTGTGTTATTTTGTAGGAAATTATCCAAAAGATCGTCGCGTCGCATACCGAGTTTGACAAAAAGACTGAGTTCTCCAAAGCAAAGTATATCGAGCGAAAGCGGAAGAAGTAAGCACTAGATGTTTTTCATGCATGGATATTTACAGGTGTTTAGGTTCATGAAAGTATTCACGCCTGTGCGTCCTACGCTCTACTCGATTGCCAATCATTTCTTTGTCCGAAACCCGGACAAAATCAAGTAGGTCTTTGCAGAAGAAACAGGTACAGCTTTGCTGATAGAGATCATTAGATTTTTGCGAATGGACACCCTGTCACAACTCCTTAGTTTGGTCAATGCACATGCTAACAGCAAGTTCCTCGTCGTCGATGATACACAAGGCTTGATCGTCAGTGCTTTAGCCGAGCGTATGGGTGGTCATGGCCATATTCTGGCTATCACTGAGAATGAAACGCATAACTACGACGTACTGCGCTATCTGAACTTGTCAAAGGATGTTCTCAGCGTCGTGCGTACCGTCCCCATGTCCAAAGTGGACCAAAGCGTACCATTCGGTGAGTATAGGCATCAAAGTATCAAGTAATAGACTAATCTCTCCACATATAGATGAATGGACGGATAAGCCAGAGGAAGAGATCGCCGCTATGGATGAATACGGACAGCGCCACTATCATAGACGAAAGTTAAACCATGCCTATAAGAATGAAAGCCGTAGGATGCTGTACGAAGGAGGCTACGATGGGTATGGAAGTAAGGATTATATCCTATGCGCACACTCTCACACCTTGTTCTAGATTAATCATATCGTCGCCGTACATGCCCGAAACCGTCATCAAAACTCTGCTGCCATACGTGGCAGGCTCAAGACGCATTGTCGTTTACAGTCATAGCAAAGAGCCTCTCTTAGAGGCGGCGCACTGGATGCGTACATCCAAAGACTTCTTATCATCTGACATCACAGAAAGCAGTCTTCGCCAATACCAAGTTCTGCCAGGCCGGACGCACCCTGAGATGAGCACAAGTGCAGGCGGTGGTTACCTGTTGTCTGCTCTGCGCGTCATTGACTGCCCCTTTGATCCCGCGCTCGTACAACGTGACGACAATAATCGCCGCGGCAAAAAGAGAAAGGGTGGTAACAAGGATACTAGCAATAAGAAGGCTGACAAGGGCGACAAGAGTGGCGACAAGAGTGACGACAAGGCTGAAGAAAAGGTTGAAGAAAAGGCTGAAGAAAAGGCCGAATAGAGGTTGTAATCAAGCAAGAATAAATACTTTGCATGTAATTTTCCTTCCCCACTGAAAACAGATCACATTCACATACATCGACTGCCTCCAAAGAACATCAACTGCATGAACAATGGTGAATATGTGGAGTGACACGTTGACGTCAATTTCTGTGATGTGATACAGAGTAGTTCGGATGCACTCTAATCATTTCTGCCGTGGCGGATCTGTACCTCAACAAGCTCAAGGCGTCGATCGAAAGTGTCAATGACGCGATCGTCGACTGTCCCCCCCCCCATCCCATGCGCATCACCGACCACTGATCGAGAGACTGGAAAAGGAATTGAATGGAATCTATCCACCTCGCGCTGGACCATTGTGACCCGTGGTAAGGTAAGGTTCGCCCCAAAGGCGGATATAGTTCTGGTCCGATGCTCTGCAAAACCTCGCCGACAAGCGCGAACTGGCCTACTGGCGCTGGCGACGCGCCTCCAACAACCTGGTGGCTCGGGTCACGCGATAGCGCGCGTATCAAACTGCAAACATATCGCACGTTTGTTCGTCCCGTCTTGGAGAACGGTTTGGTTGTCGCATCGCTCGCCCTGCCGCAGCTGGCTGTCCTATAGAAAGCTCAGATGGGCTGGGCTGCGTCCAGATGGCAATTAACAGCTCGCCCGACGCCAACCGCCCAACAATTCTCCTCTCGCGCTCGCAGACCTCCCATCGATACAAACTCGTTGGCAGATCTTGCGTTTCAAGTTCGCCTCGTGGTGCCGTCACTTTGCCCATGTCGACCATGTTGCGTGCATCGTTGCGCTCATTCGTCTGGCATGGAGCCACAAAAGACAACTACTGGCGAGTTCTTTCAGAAAGTACTATGTGGAGCACTTTTCTGACGTGAAAATGAGAAAATCGGCTAGCCCGGCTACAACTCCGCCATGACCAGCTCGCATCACGTGCTATCGCCCAGCAACGCGAGGCCGCAACCGCTTTCCTGTCGCGTGAGTCGTGCTCGCGAGAGCCGCCAAGTTGACCCTGTCCTATTCTTCCCGCCTCCCACCGTGACCGTCATCTCCTGATAAAATGGCGTACGCACTGACTCCCCTCCTTCCCTCTCAAGCCTTACCGCTGTGGCCCAGCCTCGAAAGCACGCCGTAATCATTACGAGCCGTGTCAGCTCCTCCAGGCCAAACTTATGTGCCCTGCGCCTGGTTTACAAATGCCATATCCCTGATGACACACATCTGTTAGATGCTGTGCTATTAGGCTCTCCCCGCCGTGCCGACCAACTCAAGTCTCCGTTCCTCTGATCTGTCACTCTCGTTTTTCCCCTTTTGGGTTTTTTTTTCGAACTGACGCACGGATCGCAACTTAAATTTACACCTCTTGCATGAATTTTCTTGCCACTCGCCCCCTCCCGAACGCGATGAGATAGTTTACTCGCCCAAGTGCTCTAAACGTATATCTTCAAAAACAATAAAGAGTCTTTTAACTAATCATTTCTGCCCTGATTTAGGTAGAACTCAACAATCTAATCAGCTTGGTTAGAACGAGCACAGGAGAAAGGTCGTATTGTGTTACCTGGTCGCTAGAAGTAGCATCCTCGACTTCTTTGTCTTCACGGATCTTCAAGAAACGGGGGAAACGTAGTGAAATACCTTTCGTGGGATCCACCTAATAGTCGCATATGAGCAATTCAAGCACTTATCATGACAGAACCTAGATTACCTGTCCAACACCGGCCATATACACGGGACTGACGGACAAGTCAGCAGGCTGAACCTCCCACACTTGGGTCGGCTTGAACCATACGTCCGGTTTGATAGGATTTTCACCAAGCATGAAGTCCGATCGAGGTGCAGGGATCACGGTGTCCTTAAGCTTCTCATGGAACGTTTTGAGTTGTTCTTCTGAAAAACCGGTACCAATTTTGCAGACGGTCTGGAACTTTTCTGTCTCCGGGTCGTAGCAAGCAAGCAAGAATGCACCATAGACGGCAGTGCGCTTGCCCTTGCCATGGAATGCGCCGATCACAACAAGGTCAACTGAGTCACCTACGCCTGCCAGATAATCCTTTTTGACCTTGAGCCAGTTGCGAGATCGCTTGGAAGGTTCGTAAGTGGCATGTTCGTTGTCGTAAAGCTTCACCATTAAGCCCTCGCAGTTGTTCTTGATGGATTCATCGAGGAAATGTTGAATGTCCTCAATGTTGTTCGAGTCCATGCTTTCGGCAAAAAAGAACTCATCCTCAGTCTTGATGAAGGACTCCTTCATTTTTTGCCGCCTTGTCTTGAGCGAGGTCTGTAACAATGACTGCAACGAACACAGTTAGCTTATAGCTCTTCTCCGATTACTCGCTGACCCTTTTCTATACCTCGCCATTCAGATACAAGCAATCAAATCCAAAGACTGCGACTTGCACCTTGATGTCTTCTTCCTTGACATCCTTACGTTTCCGGGTACTGAGAACTTGAAAGGGTAGGATGCACTTCTTTTCCTTGTCCCATGCCACTGTCTCACAGTCAATGATGAAGGAAGTGGTCGACGGTTTGATCCATTTCTTGATCTTCTCCATAACATCAGGGTATCGCTGGGACATGTTTTCAGAATTCCGGCTGTAGATCGAAATAGTGCCATCTTCCAACTTGTGAATCTAAAAGGAAGCGTCTGTGAATATCCTATATTCGAGAGTCTCTTATGTCAGCTTTACCTGAGCCCGTTCTCCGTCATACTTGTATTCGCACGTGAAATTCTGGCCCTCGAAGCGATCCAGAACTTCTGTTAAGCTCTTTGTCGGGTGTGCCAACATGGGCTTTAGAGGTATACCTACAGAGATATTAGATACTATAAGCGTAACGTCTCTACAAACGTACCAGGTCGCATCGTGCAATGATCTAGGAGTTCTTCTAATGGATATTTCAGTAGCGCAGGGATAATCATGTCGTATGTCGGCAGTTGACTTTATAGGCAACGTGAGCTCTCGCATTATGTTGTATCGCAGTTTGTATGCTTACTTGTAAACTGATTTGACAACCTCAGATGCATGTAATAACCGCTCTTCACGCTTCTCGGTCGACCACTTTCCGGATTCTGATGCAGACTTAGTCTAAGCCTCTAGACATCTCTGTGGACTTACTGGGATCACTCAGCACAATCGACTGGGCGAGTGCAGCCAGCACAGTTTGCTCCGCGAGACCAATTCGTAGCTTGCCCTCTAGTTGTCTATGGGAACGTCAAACAAGAGCTGTCAAGAGATCAAATAAAACTTTACCTGATGAGATATTTGGCTTCATTTCCCTTACAGGCCACGAGCAAGCCTTGAATTTTGTCAATCTTTCGCTTCTGGGACTAATCTCCTTGTCAGGTACAGGTAGATATAATCGTATGAGCTTACCGACTGGCCCTCGCACATGGCGATCTCTTTCAAAGTTTTGAAAACGCGAGGTACTGTCAGCGCAGCCGCAGCAAACAGGGTGCTTTGTGATTTCTTGCTTTCCTACTCATCTTGTTAAATGCTTGTATAGAAAGCGAATATGTACTTACTCTGGCTACGGTACCTAGGTCGCCTATTTCCTGGTAGCTCGCCTTAATTGCTTTGATATTACGACCAGTCGACTGGGCGATAGCTTTCATCATGAAGGACTCGCCGATACCGAGTTCCAGACCTTCGTAATCTGGGCATAGCTGTGGACGTATGTCAATCGACAGCTTGTCGCCCATCTGAGTAAGGCTTACCTTGTTGATACACAGATACAATGTCTCTCGAAGTTCCTCCGGTTTTAATCGGATGACCTGTATAAAGAGCATGACAAGATGCTCGGTAATTTCGAGACGCTTTGTGGTTTGTTCGCATTTTTCAAAAGCCTTGACGAGAGCAGCATAGGGCACGCTATACGAGCTATGTGAGACAGTTTCCAGGAGTGTTCTCATTTATCCTACCTCTTGCCTTTCTCCCAGGAAGTCTCCATTTGCTTGTCAGAAGCAGGGGCCACAGCACTAGAAAACGTCTCAGCGCATCTGTCTGTCCATGGCACTCCATACTCACAGTTGTTTGGTTGCCGCACGTTCAGCTTCCATTTCCTCGCGTTCTTCCTCCTCTTCCTTCTCTGCCTCTTCAATTTCCATATCGACATCCTGTTCAGTAGTTTCGGCGTTGGCATCTCGAGAATCGGCTTCCACATCCATTTCCATATCCATATCCATATTCGTTTGGTCCGCAGCAGAGCCTTCCTTCTCGTCTCGTTTTGAAGGTGCAGGATCTTCCTCATCAGACTCAATTATTCTTCTCTTTCGAGGGTTTCGTTGCACAGGCTTTTCATTACCGCTGCCTGACTCGCTGTCAGACGCGGCGCCATTGCGAGATCGTTTCTTGGCCTCAGAAGTTTTGGCAGGAGCAGAGGCGGTGCCCTTGCTTCCAAAGAATGAGCTAACGCAAAGTTGAGATAAGCGTCAAGTTGCCCGCTATGTTCTGGTCATCCTACCTCAGTTGGGTTTGCTTCGAACTCATGGATGCAGGTCGCGAGCGCGTTAGGAATGGTGAGGGAAAAAGACAGCCCGCGCGCGTAATTTAGCCGCGTCTTCCACGCGCCACAATATGCTAAATATGGAAAGACGATAAAATAAAATGCACGCCACGTCCCTGAGTGAAACAGATCGATATTACAGTGATATACGACTAAAACGCAATAATGGTGAATGCAAGGTTTTATTGGTCATCATTGATGTCGGCGACAAGCTGGTTTAGACATCATCGCTGACCCCAATCAAAAGCGTTCAGAGCACACTAGCGAAACTAAGTACCATTCAACGACTCCCAGTTTTGGTTTTGCCGGTACCACTCGTCCCACTCCGCCCAATCAATAGAAGCAGGCACACCCCAGAACGGGTTGTCAGGTACGTTACGGAATAGATTGGGCTGATTGCCGGCGCTCGTCGCGGGCGAGTGCATTTCTTGTGGGACTGTTTCCACAAACGCAGCCGTGTCGATCGGGAAAGGGTCTATTGCTGTCATGGGTGGTCCATTCGTACTGCTCGACACTGTGGGCACCAGATTTGCCATTTGTAAATTATCAAAACCGAACTGCTGTAGAGTAAATGCTTCCTCCAATCCAGGTATATTCTCAGCTGGAAGAATGCCAGGTCAGTCGTCTGATATATTCACTCGTGCCAGTTACAAAACCTACCCAATTTCTCGGTCGTTGATGCTGCGTTGCTCTGATATGTGTTATGAGGCTCAAGCGCCAGTGCATCCAGTAAAGAAGACATGGGCGTCGTGCATGACAGCCGCATATGGAGTACTTTGCCCTTCTTGCGTTTATCTTCCAGAGACTTGATGATCCAAGCATAAGGCGCGTCTTCCTCCTCTGAGGTTGCCTTGATATCGATGTTCTTGTTGTTCATGACTTTGTGCAGTAGCTCGCGAAGCGTGTATGCTGTACTCGACGCGCCATGAATGCGGTCTAGTAATGTGATGCCTTTCTCGAGCTCGTTTTTGGCGGTAGCTGATATGCTTGGATCACTGCTTTTCGTATTGTACATGTGAATTAAGCAGAACTGAAGCACTGGGTATAATGAGAAGGCATAGGGGCACTTGAGGAAGTCGTACACCGTCAAAGGCGCAGCGATACGCATGCCAAGTGTAGCTGCGCTTGTACAGATCCAAAAGGACGACTGCGACTGAGGATTTGCTGATTCGGGGAATATGGTCTTGTGTGTGATGAAAGGACGATGCAATAGAATAAGGGAGCCGAAATAAAATAACAATGTGGATGCTACGTAATCAATGCTATTAATAAACAAGCCGTCCACATCTTAATATCCTTACCAATGACGGGTGCAAAACATCCAGTTCCCTCATCGAAATCTGGGAAGTTGGCTTGCTTGATAGTATTTGGGAAAGCCAAACGCCACTGGGTAAGTTCAAAATCAAGTTGGGATACAATAGCATCACTGCCTTGTTCAGTGCTAGTCAGCTGCGCCTTGGGGGAGTAGATGCCTTGTTGTATACGTCCAAATATCTCAGAGAGCTTAATAAGCTCGACGAATAATAGATAAATGGCAAGTTTGCCATTCTCAGGCAGTTTTTCTGGTTTGGTTGTAGCCGACGGGAACCGTGGTCCAGGTGGTAATGGATAGTCATCAGGTTCGTCGAATATCTCGCGCCAGTGAACTTCGGGATCGGGCAAGCGAACGTCGGCATACTGGATACGCGTAAGCGTCAATTATACTTTCAGCTGCACGTTACCGGTTTACCTCGTCATCGATCGCCATCGGCCGACCGTTCAAGCCTGCCTGAAAGCGATCGCTGATATAAAGAGCCCACCATATTCGCCTGCGCACTTGCTTTTCGCTTTCTTCGATTGGATAATCTTCGCAGTCTCGATGAAGCCCCAATGCCTGTGCCAGTCTGACAGCCTAATTATAAAAGTTGAAAGGTTACGTGTTTCACTTAACTATTGGCAGACGTACCGATCCTCCCATAAGCCAGCAAGCTGATGATTTGGAATCCACATGCCCACGTTGATTCTGGATAAGGATACTGGCCTGAATTTTAGAAGTCGTAGGTCGAGTCGAGTCGCGACTGACAAGGTTGTGAGCTTGGTCAAAGAAATGATCGCTCCACCCCATAGGAAGGTCCCATTGAGCATCGGGTGGCAGTCCCTTCCTGCGCTCCGGTTCTAGATTCTCGCACTCGACGAACCGTGCTGCAGCACCAAACATGGCGTTGAGTAGCTCCCCTGTTGGGTAAGTAGGGGCTTGGTCGCGATATTGCTTTAAAAACTCGTGTTTGTTGATCACCGGTAGTACCGGATGTAGATTCGCAAAGTAGCTGTTGTTGATACTGATCAGCAATGATGTCCTGCGTATTCCTGTATCCTTTTACATTTTTAAAAGTCGCGTGCTTGTATACTGGTCCACGCCAGCGACGTCAAAGATATACCGATGGATATCCATGGGAGGCTTCGGCATCATCTTGAGAAGACGAAAATTGGGGATCTTGTTACCTGTTTCGTCCGGTTTGCCGACATCGTTTTCCAAAAGGATATGCTCGCCGTATTTGCGGATGTAGTTGCCGTTCCATTTCTTGGGAAATCTGCCATCCAAAGCGATCTTCTTGGAGAGAAACTGAAGCATATCCAAGTCTCCCAAGTAATGCACCCTGTCGTAGGCCACGCCAGGTGGCCAAATACGCGATTGTGCGGCATCCAGCTCAGAAGACGAGAACGACTTGGGAGAGTCAGGGCTGGGCGGTGGTGGTTCCGAACGTTTCTTCTTCTTTGGTTCTGGCGTCTCGTCTATTTCGATCTCGTCGAGCATGTCTTCAAGGTAGGTTTCACCCGTGAGCCGCTTGACCAATTCCTCCGTTTCTTGGAGCTGGGCAAGGAGTTGGTCTGCATGTCTGTATAGTGTAATGAATAGGTTAGTGACAGCACCAAAAGAGGCAAATTTGCCAATTCATACTTTTTGAATGGTCCCCGTTTGCGGGTGCTACTAAAGCTCGTTAGATTCTCAAATTAAAGCATCACACAGAATCAAAGATAACAAATGTAATATACCTCATATTAAAAGTGCATGCTGTATCATAGGCCTGGCAATTGAAGCAAGGCTCCCCCTCCTTAAAATGGCACTTCGCTTTCTTCTTGCGGCAAAGGTCGCTGGTGTGCAAAAAGCAATATGAGCGATCGCTCGACGATCACACTTCACAGAGCAAATTACCAAGCTTGGCTGATACGTGATCGCTTTTTATCCCGAGAATGCTTCATAATTTATGCAATGAGCGATGACTCATTCCGAGAGAAATGAGAAAAAAAAGGGAAGAGGGAAAAAGCGGGGAAATCTAGACGAGCTTGTACTGAGCAGAGGGTGCGGGGTGAGCGGAGAGGATTCGGGGGGGCCGGGCAGGAGAGAATGAAACCGCATCAATCGAGCCTCAGAGGCGCGACCAGATCCCTGAGAACCAGCCGTTGCTTCGTGGCTGAGCCAGTCTTGGTGTGTCCACCGCCACCTGCTTGGGCTCCTGGATGGGCCCAGCATCCTCACGCACAGTCGCCACGTCTTCCTTGTCCTTGAGCTGGATCACAGTGATGGTGATATCATCACGATAACGCCGAGAAGGCTGCCGGGTCAGCCGCTTTGACATCTCCAGCGTCTCGTCTGATACCGGCCTATGGTCACCCACGTTCTTGTATACCACATCGTACATCAACGCGCTTCGCATCAAGTGCGTTGCTGCGTTGCCATCCTTGCCCGCGGTAGGCCACGTGCTCATGAGCTCCGCGGCGACCTGATCCCCGTCGGTGCTACGTACGCTGTCCCAGCTCAACTCGTCCCACAGACCATCCGTGCCTAGTACCACATAGCGATCACCCTTTTGCAGCTTGTGATGCGTGACCAGAGGTTTGGAGTACAGGTAAGGTGGTGTCGCGTAGTAGCGTACTATACGATGATGGTAGCGCGCAAACATGTTGTAGATGTCGTAAGGGAGGAAGGGGAAGACCTTCATCTGGTATTCACGCGGAACCTTGTAGATAATATCACCAAACGCTGAGTTGCTAGTTTAGCCCTCATTGTCTCATGATTCGAATACTGTTAAGACACTCACATCCACCCACGGCAATCAATCCAAAGATACGGTTGCGCATTACAATATGGTCGGCTTCATTAGGAGGGTGCTGGGAGATCATATGAGCGCGCCAGGCCGGGTGTGCTGGTGACTCTTCTTCCACCAGGCGACGGCCCGTCCAAGTGCCATCCTCCTCCTGTCGAATCACTGGAGATCCCCGTTAAGTACATTGCAGCAGATGCAGAGATAGTTACTCACCTACAACACGAGAGTCGCCCGTGTTAGCAGCGTACAAGTCATCGCCATCGAGATAGACCGTGCAGGCACATGAGCCAGTGATAGCTTCTTTCACGATCAGCTCGGCAGCTTTAGGGTTTGGGTGGCGTGCAATGGCGTCACGGATGTCATTCTCGGTCGCGTGCTTCACATTCTTGGGGAAGAGGTCATAGAAGCGCTGCTGGATATCGGCATCGAGCGTTTCAAACGCGTCAGAAATAGCGGTCTCGAGTGGTACTTTGTTGTCCTTCTGCTGCTGTTGTTGTAGCTCACGTGCGACATAGATAGGCAGCTGTGTCTTGATCAGCTCAGAGCAGTGTCTGCCAATGTGTCCTATGTCGTCTCTGTCAGCGCCTGGTCAAGCACGGCTATGCTTACGTACCGTCATAGACACCGGCGATGAGCTTGTCTTGGATAAGGTCGACGCTGTAGTTATCCTCGACAGGGTTATTGGAAGCCATGCGCGTAGTGTAGATGGCACTGACGCGGTTGACAGTTGGAGTCCGGGAGGCGAATTGACCCCCTCTCAAGCGTGAGTCGATCTCATCGGGGGTCAACAATGTAAAGGGACGCGGGTCGTAAGTGTCTTGCTTGGCAGCAGGAACAGGCGAGGTCGGCGCCCGAGAAGAAGGAGGAGAAATAGAAGAAGGGTCCTTCTTCGAGAAGTAATAACCGGCACCACCCAATCCGACGATGCCCGTCACTGCAGGAACGATGACACGAGTAGCGACCATGACACGAAACCACGACCAATACAGCATCCCTCGCTCGCCCGCCTTTCTCCATACCCTCCGTCGGTGTTTAAACATCAATGCAACCCATCTGTAAGCTGTCTCGCGCGCCCCGTCCCCGACAGCCGGAAACGAGTGTACGTGTTGTCGTCGTCTTGCATTTAAGCCACCAGTCGATACTTGTTTATTCAATATAAAGTAGATATCCTTCTTTAGAAACACCACCTTGTTAGGTAACAGGTGGTTATCAGTATGCTGGATGCATTCCAAAGAACAAAAACAGCGAACCGAGGCGGCGGTACCCATCAATACAAACTCAATAAACCTAATGTTTCGAAAAGGGCTACCGGCTACTGGCACGGAGACAAGGGGTGCTGGATTCCCACAGCTATTTACACTCGGAAAGAAGCGCACCGGTTTCCACTGATGTATCATGAGCTGCACGAATGAAGAGGCTATGCATACACAGATGTGGGAGAGTGGGTGTCAAGGGGCAACTGTCGCACATTTCTGTTTGCATGACAATCACAAATAACCAAATGACAAATAAACTAGTAGTGGAACGTACGAGTAGTAAAAGAGAAGCCTGATAAGCCAAGCAAGAGTAGAAAAAGACTTCATAGTGTGGTCAATGCGGCCGGGTATCATTTCCCTTTTTTTAGGGGTAAGGGTACCACCTCGATTGTCTCCTTCATGGCTGTGTACCCACGAGAGGACACTGAAAAGTCCAAGGGCGTTTTTCCATTCCTTGGGTCTGGATCTTGATGTGTATTGTTCACAAGTAGATGCATGCCAGATTCATGAAGAAATTGCGAAAGATTAAAAAAAATCAATCTTTGCTGCTTCTTTGCATGCAGCAGCAGCAACAACCAACAACAGAAGATAATATGTGACCGACGAGAGATATAGAAAAGCAGACAGACAGAAAGAGAGGAATGCACGACGCACCTACTGTTTTTCAGTGATCTGTTCCCTTCCATTACCTCTCAGCGTGCTACGCGCGGCACACAACGTACACACATACATATACACACGCGCATCTTTTAGTTTTTCCAATGAAAAAACACAGGGTGAAAGCTCATATGATTTTCAGAATGAATAATGGTAGCAGTTATTTTTATCTGAATTACGGTGTATCCCTGTGGGAGGGATGTGTACTTCCAACTTAATCGCGAAGTTTTATTGAAAGATCTATCATCCTTTTTGTGGCATGCGAGCTTATATGCAACCCCAGATAAGCGTTCACTGAAAAGTAAGGGCCCTTGTTGGCCACCTTTGAAATTGCATTTGACTCTTTTTAGTTGACGTATCAAAAGGAGAAGCTCTTTGCCCAATCCAGGTGGGGGAAGCAAGAAGCACAGCAGAAAGAACCGATTGCAAAAAGAAGCATCACTGCGGCAGTGCAGCCAAACAAACATGACATGATCGCGCGCAATGAAGTCATTTAGCCCAGCATCACTCACGTCTTTTTTTTTCCTCCATCCCATCCTCACGACAACGCGCTTTATTTGCTAGACTATCCAGTGTCACCGTTGCTTGTTGAGCCTTTTCCGTTATACTGACCCCATCCACAAACTAAACTGAAAGAGGCGGCCACATACAAATATCGCTGGAGACAAATGCTTAAAAATATCAAGGCAACGGAGAGTCCCCTCCCCCCAATTAGATGGCGAGGGAAAAAAAGCTGCAAGAACAACCTTTCGTAAAACGCAGCGCCCGACATAACAGCATGGATGCTCGGATTCAGCAAGGCGAGCGTACCGAAACTCTAATCGATCGCAAGCGGATCCATAAAACTGACTTTATACACCGTTCTTTTTTGGTTGCGCCCATTCCCTTCTTCGATTTCACCTTCCTCTCTCTCTCTCTCTCTTCCTTCTCATTTCGTTGCCACGCTTCTTTGACCGTATTTCTTCACTCTCATCTCTTCTTGTGCTTTGCGTGTGTGTCCCCATCAGCAATATCCTTGCTGCACACTGTTTCCCTTGTTTTACCATTTTGGTTAAGCTCGACAAAGCCGTCACTGCCCCACCTGGGCCCACATTTTTAATAACTTTGGTCCCTTAACCTTTTTCTCTCTCCTCTCTCCGCTTGATCTTGTTTAACTACTCTTCTTCTTGTTCTTCCTCCTCTTCCTTCTTCCTTCTTCAGTCTTATCTTCGTATTCCGGAACGATAAAGAAATCATGAAGACTCCAAGGTAATCATGCGTTCTAAAACAAGGAGAGGGCTGTCCATCACGCTGTACACGCATGCGCAACACACACGCGCGATTGGCAGCAATTTTGGCGCCCATCCTTTTTGTCCGACGATACACAATTTGACATTTTATGTTTTTCGTCCACGATTAGCAACCAACGGCGAAGAAAGCCTGGAAAGGGACTCCAGATCAATACTTCGACGGCACATCAGACCAAAGTGTCCAAAGGTGTACACAAGACTGCAATCGTCGAAATTGCTGTAAAGCGTCTCACAGCGCAAGCAACACACGTAGCAGCAGAAGCAGGAGCAGGAGCAGACGCAGAAACGCCTGCATGTTCCCACAAACTTGATAAACAGCACGACATCCACCACATTGCGCAGCGCTTCAAGCAACGTCTATCTGGCGCCGTCGCCAAAGTGACGGGTGCGACTTCTCCTCCTCTCCGCCTTCCTCAGAGAAGACCTTCCTTACCTCCCACTCCTCCCGCTGAAGAAGATCACATCGACAAAGATTCCACCATTACATGCACCCGTCCGCCGTCACGTTTGCGCAACCTCGAGCTCCTGAAGCAGTACCTGTACTTTGTCTCTCAAGAGAACGCTGTCGAAATGGACCCCAGCGGTGAGACGATCAAGATGGCGGTCTCGACGGGTGTCGAAGCGACTCGATTGGCTGGTGCTACCAACAAAGAACAGCAGCAGCAGCAACAAGAGGCCAGCCTGGGCGCCCGATTGATCGAGGCTCAAGTGCACGGCTCCTCCATCTCACAAATGGCGTCCACCATCACCAGCAATAAGATACCTCAAGGTATGCATCATCCAGTTTGGCACACCTGTTTTTTTTGCCAGCACACACATGTGCGCGCCAAACTTAACGAAATTTTTTTTTCTCATCCTATCATCGGTCGGGTCTTTAGGTCACCAGACATTACCAATAATGGTATCCCGACGCACATCTCCCTCGTCGGATCGGCGCCGACCCGGACGACCGCCAAAGCAGCAGCACCCACCGCAACAACCACAGCAACAATCACAGCAACAACTTCCAGAGCAACACATGTGCTCCCGACAAAAGCATCAACCATTACCGTATCCACGCCGAGCTGAAGCTCCTCAGCCCAAGGTGATGATGGAGCGAGCGCGGCGAAGAAAGCGAAGCACACGGTCGGGCGAAAGCGTGGTGCAATGCATCTGCTATTCGCCCTGCGAGGAAGCTGGTGCTATGGTGCAGTGTGATGACTGCGCACGCTGGCTCCACCTCGACTGCCTACAGCTGACAGAAGATGCCCTGGACGAAACCTTCCGTTGCCCGGCTTGCTTCGTCTCCCTCGGTGGAGAGAAGCAAGCCAAGCTCGTCAGCTCTGTGACATGGCGCTTTGCGGCTCGACAGGAAAGCGTGCGACGTGCGTCCTTGCCTCAGGCAGACGACGACGACGACCTCATGAGTGACGACGGGGGCGACCATGCTCGCCGTCCTTTTCTCAACCGTACACAGGCGAAGACCGCTCTTCCGCAGCAATTTCCTATGTGCTTTTCGGCTCCTCGATCGGTACCCCAAACCACGGCGACCATCATCACGTCGAGTAAGCTGGACAACGAGGATGAGGATATGCTCGATGATGGGTCAGAAACCGAGTCCGATTCTGATATTGAGATCCACCGACGAGCCAGCTCGGCCAGCTGCATGGTCACTGACGACGACAGCAGCACAACGACGAGTATCAGCGAGGCGGCGACACCCGAGCAGACGACGTTTGAGTCGCCCATGATGCTGAATGACGCCGTCACAGCTGAGCTTCTATCACGGCTCGCTCTGCGTTCGCTCGACACGACCCAAAAGGAAATATTCTCTCCGAATGCGTCAGATGTCTTCTTGTGTGAAACAACTCTGTAAGTGCCCTGCCTCTCTCTCTCCTTCTACTGCCACACGCCTTTCTGTGTGTTTTGGGTTGCACAAAAGAAAACTAACCTAACTGTCATATACTTCTGCTTAGTGCGACCGAGAAGATCGCCGACCAGGAAATGTTGCACTCACCGGCGGCCACAACTGCTGCAGCAGCAGCAGCGACTTCAGCTCGCTTCACCCAGGACACACTTCCCTCTTCCATCTGTGCCAAGGACTTGACCGAATTCTCTTTTGATCGTGGTCCTTTCTGGCGATCCATCCGCTAAGTATGCCACCACTGTGCCACCTCTTGTATATACCCTTTTTACTACGTAGTGAAAAAAACAAAAGCCCCGAAAAAAAACTAAAACGACAGCACCATCCCCTCTCCCATCCCCTTCTTACCGAATATTGCTACCATCACTTTATTACCAATTTTTGACCCGGAAAAAAAAAGCCCTGTACTATAGTAAATCCTTATATTCCTTATTACAACTTTGCATTTCAAAAAGAAAAAAAAATTCATCCAAATTTAAATTCGGTGTGTACACGTAGACGCTCAACACCATGTGTGTGTATGCAGTGCCGAAAAAAAAAGGGTTTATGTTTGCTGCACGCGCCAGTTCTTGCGATCCAGATCTTCATCCATCCATGGCTCCAGCTCAAACTTCTTCTCCCCCATGTTACTGCTGCTGCTGCTACTGCTGCTGCTGGAAACACTACCAGTGTCGTCGTCGGATTGGCTGCCGTTGCCTTTGGCTTTCTGGCCATCAAAGCAGGCGAAAACGGCATCGGACGCATCCTGCTCGTTGTTTTGTTCGACCACGACAAATGACTTCTGTTTCACTCGCTTGTTCCACAACAAGCACTCCTGAAGGGACGTAAACCAGTCATTGCTAGTATCGGTGCTACATAACGTTGGCAATGCATAGGGCGAATACGTGATCCGTACATGGTCGCCCTCTTGCGGTGCGTCAATCTTTGCCAAACAAAAAGAAAAAAAAATAACCTGCACTGCCATGTGTAAACACCCCAACTTACTTCCAAGCTCGACACGGTTGCGTCCGTCAAAACTGCAGTATGCACTGGATCGTGAAGAGCGCGGCACAGCGACTCGTATTGTCATGGTATGTGGCACCAACATGGGCCCTAAATTGAAAATGTCATGGTCAACATATCCCCCCATCTAGGTTAACACGCGTCCCATCAAGACGACTTACGGAAGTTGAGCGTATGGGCGCAAATAGGTGTGACCAGTATGCCGGGGACGCAAGGATGCACCAAGGATCCGCCGGCCGAGAGCTGCAGACACATCCATATTAGAGTACAACGAAAGCTGCACAAGGGAGAACATTACCGAGTAAGCCGTCGATCCTGTTGGGGTACCAATCACAAGACCGTCGGCCTGGACGGTCGTCAAATGCTGATTGTCTCCAAATAGCTCCAGGCTCGCCATGTACGCACAAGGGCCACGATCAACCACAACCTCGTTGAGCACTTCAAAAGTGTCGGTGGGCACGCTCGCATATGCTGGGACCGATCGGCTGCGGCTCTCGTTGGGCTCCGTAGACTCCACCAACGGTAGGTGCTTCTTCATCCAGGCTGTTTCCAGCAGCTGCCACTTGCATGATTCCTTCTTGGTCCAAAGACAGCCTGTCTTGCGACACTGCCGTGCGGACTGCTCCACTTGTGGACAATAACGGTAAATGGTACATGACAGCCGCATGCGAAGGGTGGCGCGGAAAGTCTGACTGCCGCTGAACAAGGCCTCAAGTTCTTTTTTGTGCTCGTTGTAAGGCATGGGCGTCAGGAAGCTCAGTGAGCCCAAATGGAAGGGCATAATGGGCGGCATGTAGTGCTGAAAGAGCCACGACGTGAATAAGACGGTGCCGTCACCGCCCAGCTAGCGAAAACATGTTGTTCTGTGAGATACGGGGTTTAGTTGCCTTCTTTTCAACGAGAGCTTACGAGAAGAATCATAGTGAATCGCTTGGGATCACTGTGAATGAATTTAGGCGTCCAGAAACGCACTCGTTCGCGCATAAGTGGGTGTTCATCCACGAGCTGCGTGTAGCCGAACAGAGTGGAGTTCTCCAAATGCTGATCAACATATCTTTTGTGGATGAGGTGAGTGAGACGCTTCTATACATATATATTCATCATCCTACTTACACATTCAGAGGACCTTTGTCTCCGTAATTCAGTATGAGCCATTCCACCAGTTGGCGTGTATACACAACAAGATGGTTATCGCGTGCCTTCGTGATGATCATAATGGTGTTCTCCTGGTCAGGCTTCCAGCAGAAACGGTGCTTATCTGCAGAGATCAAGAAAGAAAAAGTAAGCATACATTTAGTAGTAGTCTGGATGAAGCACATACGGAAAAGGTTATCGCCAAGGTTCTCCAAACTATCTTCCGTCAGGTCGACGGAGGATCGCTGCTGATATTTGGCCCGTTTCCGGGGAGGCAACAACGTGTTTTCGGCCATACCCGACGCAGGAAGTGGTAAGAGCAGAAAGAGTCGATGGAAAAGAGAAAGCAGAAGCAAAGAAAGCGCCCGTTGGTATGAAAATAATATGTTTTTAACGGAGAATATGTCGCCTACCTTGCATCACTTTGACGAGAACGGACGATCTGGCTGCTCGGTCGCACAAAGCACCATGAGCGGGTCTTCTTCGCATGAGAATGACAAGCGCGAACACAGATAAATTTATCGTTGAAAAAGTGCTTGTCGCCGGAAGTCGCGTGTCATGAACAAGTGCCGATGTGGAAAAAGCTGCATTAGCGCGGAAGTCCGTCGTCCAGGTCCAAACCAAGGTCGCTGGTTCTGGAAGGTAAGCCTGATCTGGCTGGTACCTGACTTGGAGTACCATGTTTTACTGATGGTTGCCACTCATGCAGTGCGCGACGAGCAGCTGCAACTTTTTCAAGTGGGACACCTCTGCTCATGCGCTGACACGCCATCCAACAGCAGCCTATTCTGCTGCTGCGCATGTATCCGGGCACGCAGCGTCGAAACGGAGCCACCTCTTTCAACCGAAAGCAATGTTCCAGCCCTCGACTGTGGGCAAAGACGAACCTGAGGCACAAAGCTACAAATTCCACTTTGGTTTTCACGACGATCGCCATTTATGTCTCCGGATCGAGCCTAGCCATGACCACCTTTTCGGTGTCCTGCACGACGTCCCCGGGATGCTCTACGTCGAAACCGAGAAGCACTGGCTGTTCCCGATCCAGCTGGACGCCTACAACCGCACGCTCAGCCGGATGCACTTCTACCGCAACACTTACCGCATTTATTCCACGCGTCTCCAGGCACCGCTGATGCAGACGATCCGAGAAAACAAGGAGCTCGAGAACGAGTTCGACGTGCGGTCCGCCGAAGTCGAGGACCAGCTGATGAAAGTGCGTGACGCTGGTCTGTGGAGCAGGCTCAAACCATTCCAGCAAGACGCAGTGCGCAAAGCCGTCCGATTCAAGGGTCGTATCCTCTTTGCCGATGAACCGGGCCTTGGTAAATCGATCCAGGCTCTAGCAACGATGCTGGCCTTTGAAGATGTATGGCCTGTCCTCGTGCTGTGTGCGCCGGGCGACGAGGCGCGCTGGTCAAAAACCATCCAAGAATGGCTTCACCTGCCACCCGGCAACATTCACACCTCCACAAGCGGTCGCGACATTGTGGACCGCCCGCAAAAACGCAAGAAGCAGGGACGTGAGTCAGTGTCCACTTGGAGTCGCACAAAGAAGCGCCTCAACAACGGCCTTCCGCTCCTCCCCATCCATACCAGAGCGACAGGAAGCGCACTCTTTGATGACGACTCGAGCGGCGACGAATCAAGTGGTGACGACGGTGCCGATTCTGAACACAAGTTCTTTATTGTCAACTATAAAGTGGCCGAAGCACATAGCAAACAAATCAAAGAACGACATTTTCGTTGCGTGATCGCCGACAACAGTGAGCATCTCCTCTTGCGACAGGTAAGCTCACAGACACGGATTCGGTAAAGATGCTTAGCACTTTCCTTTACATTCCCTTCCATTCCCTAGGCCAAAGCAACTCGGATGCTGTTGCCCGTATTACAAGAAGCATTCCACACCGTCATGCTAAGTACAAAGCTGACCCTGGAACGCCCAGTCGACATGTACACACACCTGTTCGCACTGCGAAAGGACATCTTTTCCGATTTCAATCTCTTTGGATCTCACTTTTGTGACGGAAAGCAAAACATATTTGGGTGGGAATACAACGGCAAGTCTCACACCGTCGAACTCAAGTACATTCTGGACCACACCATTTGGTCCAATCATACCCGTGCTGAAGTTGCTGACCAAACACCCTGGCTGAGTACGGAAAAAGAGAGTGCTCATAGCGATCATGAATGAATAAATGGCAAATAGAGGCTATTGTATACTTTATTTTCAAATCACAATGGATAGATAAGAATAGGTGAGGGTCTCTCCTATATTACTTGCATCTACGGCAGGTCGCATCGCATCGGGCCAGTGCTGTCGTGGCAGACGGTGCCAGGCGAGCAGTTGCGCACGATCCATTGACCATAGAGGCAGGTGAGATACTCGGTCGACACACCGCTTTCGACACATTGGTCTTTACCCGCAGCGGGGCATGATTCACCGGCTAAGCTCATGGCGGCTGAGCTGACGGAATGGCTTGCAACGAGCTCGGAGGAAGACCCGGTAGGAACAAGGAGACGCGAGGTAACCATAGCCGAGCTGGCCGAGCTGGCGTTCTCTCTGGATGCAGAAACGCTCTCGGACGCGGCAGTGGGCATCGCAGAGGAGGAGGGACGAATAGGCGCGACTGACGCGCTGGTGTAGGAGGCCGAGGAGGCACCTGCCGCCGCAGATGAAGAAGCATCGACGGCTGGAGCAGCCTTGTTGTTGTTTGCGCATGCACCGGTGCGGATATTTTTCACAACATCCAGGAGCTCACCATTGTCCTGGTGAATGTCCCACACCATGAGACCGCCAATGTCCTCGCACAGAGCATAGTCGACCTTGGTAGCCAGCGAGGCTGGATCGTCGTAGGACACAAGCACGTTGGTCTGCGTGTTGATCAGATAAGGCGTCTGGGTCACGTCGTCCCAGTGGCGCTCCCAGCCTGAGCCTGTCTTGGTGTAGTCATCCAGGAGCACACCTTCGGATCGCAGGTTGGACCACTTCCACACACCCGACAGACCGTCGGTGTCGGCGGAGCAGTAGGGGTCTGCCCAGTACGCATCGTCCGAGTCACCCTTGGGCGCTCCGACCTTGGCATCCATGTACTGCGACACAGTCTGGTCCTTGCTCGCTAACTGCATGGAGCGGCCATAGAACGCCAGGCCGGCGGTCATCTTTTCCGCAGGCACACCCGCAGCCTTCCACTGCTGGATGCTCTCCACAAACGAGTAGGGTGCACCTTTACCCTCCTCACTCTTGAAAGGTGCGTTGGGACCTGTCTGTTCAGCCCAAGCGCCGTTGATATCTAGCGTAAAAACAAAAAGTCAGTGGCAAGATAAAGTGATACCTTCGTGCTATTTACCATAAGTCATGAGGTTGATATGATCAAAGTAAGGAACAAAGTCGCTGACATCCTTCAGCGCAGGGTGGTCGTCCGTACGGAAGGGCTCGACATGCACAGCAAGGGAGATTTCCTTGTGGTCATCCGGATAACTGGCGTCCAAGGCCTCGCGAAGCTCTTTTAACAGAAGCTGAAAGTTGGTCACGTCCTGAGAGTCAACGTCATTGCAGCCAGCAGCCTGCCGGCCAGGGTATTCCCAGTCTATCAGAAAAGCAACGGTTAGATTTCTGCTTCAGGACATGGTCAGAAGATAATACCAATGTCAACACCATCGGTGTCATAATCACGAATGAAGTTCAGGTTCCAGTCAATGAAGCTTTTGCGTGACTCGGGCGAGGCAACCATAGAACTGAATCGCTGCGAGCCAGTCCAACCACCGATCGAAAGAAGTACTTTGGTACCGGCGTCATGGGCCATGGTGACGAGCTTGGGGAGGCCTGATTGGACTGCCCAATCATCCGTAAAGGAAGGCAGCAGGTCAGGTGTATTGAGAATAGCAAAGGCTGTGTAATATGGGGAGAAAAAGCCATCCTAATGAGTATTTGGAGAACAAGAAAGCAAGCCGTCTTATTTGGCTGTACCATAGTTGATGTGTGTGTACTTGTCGAAAGGAATCTGTTCCACGGGGTAGTTAGCATACAGCCAGTTGGGGAAGTAGCCAATCAACATCTTGGCCTCAGCGACCCATCCAAAAAGGACGGCCAGCATGAGTAAGGCCAACTGCATGTTGTAAGATGAAAGAGAGGTGTTGTCTAATTAAAACTGGCATTCCTAAACTTTGGTGTCTTTTTATATGACAGCAGGTGCCAGGGGCGATTTATCGGAAGGCAGTGAAGATTAAAATACCAAACACCACTTCTAGCACGAGTCCGTGGAATTTTGGGTATTTTCGACATTTAAAGGACCCCAAGGTCTAGACATGGATACGGATACAATACAGAGGCAGACAGCCCAATTGGAAAGAGAAACATAGATAATAGAAATGAAATCATGGTCAAACTTTTGGTATTATCTGGAAGATATATGACATGTATACAGATGATATCAGTATGTAAAAGGACAACAGCCATGCTGCTAACACAAAGAGAGAGAGGGAGAGAGAGAAAAAAACAGGAAGGAACAAATAAGAACAATTCCCAACACATACTCGCACACATTCAAATCAGCGCTCCTGGCGATTCTCGTCGTTGATGATGCCCGCCATACGCAACAATTCGCGATCCATCTCTTGATCACCGTGGCGAAGTTGCAAGCCGGAGCGTCGCAGGGCCTCTCGCTTCTCAAATTCCCAAGCGCGTTCCTGCTGCTGCCGTGCCTTCGCGTCTCCGAGTCCAAAGACTTCAACGTTGATGGTCTCGAAAGACTTTTCAAAGGAGGGCCGCTGCTGGGCATGAGCCAGCGTCGGCGAGGCAGGATAGAGCTCTTGGATAAAGGTGCCGTCCTGCAGTGTATCGCTCAACCAGAGCAGCACATCCCGCGAGGTGGTGGGGTGCTGCTTATGGGTGGTGCCGCCAAAACCCAGACCAAATCCCTCATGGTAGTAGACATACTGGTCGTTCTTCTTCTTCGTGTCGGGCAAGGCGCGGAACGCCTCAAGTGTAGGCGACAGCTCAAAGACAAAGCAATCGCTCGAGCCCCAGAAATGCCTTGATTGCTTCCACTTTTCGGTGAGATAGGCGCCGAGGATCAGGTCGTCTTGCTCACCCGTGTCGCCTTGGAGGATGAGCAGGGTGGGGCCCGGATAGCGAAAGACGTGGCTTTCGAACCGGTTCATGGAAAAGCCGTGCTCCCGGGCAGAATAGAGGCGTTCCCACTGCTGAATGGCGGGCGGGGGGAGACACCAGGAAAGCATGGCGCAGTGGAGGATGTGAAGAATGTCCGTCTGGGCGGGCACAGCCACCACGTCTTTCTCGAGGACAAGTGTGGATGTGAGATCAAACTTGCTATAGATAAACGACTGGACGGCGCGAAACAGGGCCGGCGCATTGCGATCGCGCCATACCTTGAAGGCATCACGGCTGACCGAGTCTTCGCCGACCGTGGCCAAACTCTGGACCAAGTGGTCGGCGGTGGTGCGAAGCGCGCCTGGGTCGGGTGCCTCAAGGTGGGCGTCCTTGATCAGGCCCTCTTTCATCTCCTCCTTGACGATCCAGAGAAACAAGATGAAGAGGCTGCGTAGGTCGCGACACAAGACGCGCGGCGAGGTGTCTTCGGCGGTCTGGGTGGTTGTGTCGAGGTCGAGTTCGTCAAAGGTAACCCCGAGGCTGGCGAGCGACATGTCCCCCGAAGGAGAAGGCGTTATCTTGGCGGCAGACGCGGGCGGCGCTGTCTTGGGCCGGTCGTCGTGAGGGGGTGTTTCCTCTTGCAGGGCTGCTTTCGGATTGGGTATCGCGAGCGCGTCGAAAAAGATATCTTCGTTGGCGGTTGGATCGTGCTCGTCAGCATTGCGTTTGCCCGAGAGCACGACAAAGGCCGTCGTAAATGCCTCCAAAGTCAGTGGCACCGGTCCTGGGTTCGGGTACGCGCCCAAGTACGAGAACGCCTTGAACAAAAGGATGCCGCCCGGCTCAGCTACCTCGGGCAGTTCGAGGCGTGCCTAACCGAAACATAGGTGTATGTGTGTGTTTGTATGTTTTTTACTTGAGGTAAGCGTTTGTAAAAGGTGTTTTCGACCCTACGTACGAGGAATGCTTTGGCCTCGATGCACTCGAGGCCGTCATTATGCAAAGTCTTTAGGTCGTTGAACGTCTGTCGTAGAGAGCGCAGCTCGATGGGCTTGAGAATGCTCTTGAGTGATGACGACGATCGTGAGGGCGTTGGTGTCGGCGTGATTTCCTTGGTCTGATGTTGTCCCATGGCGTGAGCAGTGAAAAATTCATGCTCACTGGATAGAGCATGGCTCTTTTTGTATAAACCCTTTTCATTTCCCACCCTTTTAACAGGTCACTGTCATCACCCTCCGTTAGAATTCTCCTTTGTATGTATTCAAGGGGAGGGCTACCATCCTCAAGGCATACGATCTTTGTATCCTATTAGAGTCCTATCAGTGGGATTGGCCTGTCCTGCCCTATCCCATCCACACGCTTTCGGTGGTATAAGTATTAGCAGGTCCTCTTGTAACCAACTCAAAACGCCTTTATCCTCAATTCAACAGTGATAGGGTACGTTTCGTGGATTACATAAAAGGAAGCCATCAGCGTCTTGTTCGGTGCATAGTATGAGTAAGTATGGTGAATACAATGCGTGTTGAGTTGCCAGTCTGAATTTGATAGCAAGAGACGACCCTTCCCCTCCCCCCAAACGTTTATCGCCGGAGATACATTTGATACGATTCTTAACAAGCAAGACTACTGGATTAAATGGCGCGTTTAGTCAGTCTTGTCCTAAAGACGCAGCTGAAGCCATTAGCTGAAGTTTGGATAGGGATGCTATAAGAATTTGCAGGGAGGAAAATTGAATCATATCATAGAAAAGATTTCACGCGTGAAGGCTGTTTTCGTAGCTTCCTTGGTGGGAAGCGATGGATTGTGTATAGCGTATCGGGTTTCAGGGAAGGTGACAACTTCAGCGAGTTGTAAATGGCTGTAACAGATTAAACAGCGGGGAAACGGGTGAGAGGGAGGAGGGCCATGAATTTATAGAAAATGTGACGTCGTCTTCTGTCGGGCAGGCGGGGCGTTGAGAAAACAAAAAATCAGAGCGAAAGAGTGTGTATTCGAGTGTGCTTCCTACCAATATAACAACAATCCCTCCGCCCCCACTCTTTTCTTCTCTTTGGTAAATTGAACTAGGTAGCCATGGCCCTGCGACTCTTGACCACCACCATGCGTGCGGCTGCCACTCGCAACCAGCCCATCCTCGCCGCTGCCGGTATTACTATTTTCAACGAGTCAACCATCGAATTCAAACTCTGACACTCTCATATATATTATTACCACCCCCAGCTAAACCCGCTGTGCGTGCCATCCCTCGCCGTGCATTCTCCACGACCCTGGCCCGGAAAGAAGGTAATTTCTATTTTCGACACGCGTCTACGGGCGATTCCCTTTGTGTTTTCTATCCGTCGTCATAATTGTATACTCAACACGCGAATGAACTTTCTTTATTGACAGCCGCGGTCCAAGGCAATGCAGCGGATCCAAACTTCAAGTCGGGCAACGATGGCCTGCACGAGTACGGCAAATTCCTCATCTCTGCCCTGCCAAAGTACATTCAGCAGTTCAGCGTGTACAAGGATGAGCTGACCGTGTTCTGTGCTCCTTCGGGCCTGACGCCCACGATGCTCTTCTTGCGCGATCACACCAACTGCCAGTTCAACTCGCTTCAGGACATCACCGCCGTCGATTACCCCTCGCGCCAGAACCGATTTGAGGTGGTCTACAACCTGCTGAGCATGCGTTACAATGCCCGTATCCGCGTCAAGACCTACGCGAGTGAGACGTCGCCCGTGCCCTCGATGGTGCCTTACTTTAGCGTTGCCAACTGGCAGGAACGTGAGGTCTGGGATATGTTTGGTGTCTTCTTTGTCGGTCACCCCGATCTGCGACGTATCCTCACCGATTATGGCTTCGAGGGCCACCCGCTCCGTAAGGATTTCCCCCTGACCGGTTACGTCGAGGTCCGTTGGGACGAAGAGAAGAAGCGCGTTGTCCAAGAACCCCTCGAGTTGGCTCAGGCATTCAGAAACTTCGAGGGTGCCCTGTCACCTTGGGAGCAAGTCGGTATGTAACATTTCTGTCATGTTATTGTCATTGCCATCGTGATAGTTATTTGTGTATTTCATGTCTATTTTACTCACTGATTTTCTTCCTATCATCTGTTCAGGCCCTGGCCGCGATGACACTCCCGTGAACCAACTCGAGAACAAGGAGGCCGAAAAGAAGCAATAGATTGGTTTTTTTGTTTTTTATATTTTTTACATACACACACAAAGTTCTCTTTTTAAATATTTTTTTTGGAATGGAAAGTGGAGAACCCTTCTCTTTCTACTTTCTCTCATTTTTTTATACATTTCCTTTTTTGCTCGTTAGCCTTCGCTCCCCCCCCCCTGAAGTACAAGATGTCCATGGTTCAGTCCGGCAGTGAGCGCAGATGGTTTGAGGGTATAGATAACATAGAAAAGAGAGAGAGAGGCAAATAGGACTGCTAGATCCGTCATGAGAAAATAGAAAGAGCTCAACGGGTTTGTATGATGTATAGCAGCAACTGCACCGACAGCAGCCGCTGTCGTGATCCTGGTGGCGGTTTGCCTTTCAGGATGGTTTGTCCAAAGGAAGCGTCGTCGACAGTACCGCCCGATGTTACCGCGCACACATGCCATACGAAAGCTCAACGACACATCGACTGACTTGGACCGTACGCCGACCTTTTATCTCTGGAACAAACCTCCACCGTCCACAGCCGCATTCGCATGCAGGCAAATGCAACCACGCCACTCTATAACGCAGGTCGGATCCTGGATTGCAGTTTTGTTGCACAGACAGGAGCAAAACGGAGACGACCCAGAGCAGCCCGAGCCCACCTGGCATGAGAGACGGGATCGTCTGCTGAAAAAGTACGGCGCCGTTTGATACCCGCCTACTACTGCTGCTGCTGCCATCACTGCTACTATTATTATTTTTGCATAGATCATAATACCATCTCCCACTGTTAGATATCCGTATGCGCATATACATATCCCTTGTTACGCTACCCTCGCCCCAGGAACCTTTTTCATCATGGTGCGCCTTATATATATATATATATATGGGTGCGGGTCTGTATGTAGGTTTGATGTATTTACATGTTTGATGTGTCTTATGACGCTGGCGGCTCCCGGTGAGTTGAATACCATTCATTATAGTCGAGCTGCATCAGAAGCAGGTCGAGGTGCCCATCTGCTTTGACGTGTTGCGGCTGATTTGAAACAAGACTAAAGAACCGGCTCGTGGATGTGCCAAAAGACTGACAGAATTAAAAAAAAAATGAGATTTCTGGCGAAGTACATAGAGTGACTTGATTCCATTATGTACCTGTTCGATTGAGCTGATTTGGTCCCGCCACGCATACAGACCTGGCTCAGCCGCCTGCTCTTCCGTCCAGGCCTGCACAATCTCGGCCGCAGTCTTGTCTCCGCTCGCGGTGCGTCGGCGCTTGCTTCGGAGCCAGCCGCCATCGTCTTCGGCTGCACGCTCCACAAGCTCGCAGAAAGCAAGACACGTGCGCAAGGCTTGGTGCATCGTCTCGCTGCAACTGCGCGAGAGCAGCAAACAGCCTCGCATGACGCTGTCCAAGTACTCGGCATGCGCTTCTTGCAGTTCCTCAAAGTCATGGTCCTGCCGAGGGTCGGGGCCCGCCATGGTCGCGTGCAAGCGCTGGTAGTGCGTCCGAATCACGTTGGCCTACATACACATGGTTTTTTGTAAGTAAGTCACAAAAAGTAGATGGGATCCTGATCGGGTAAGCGACGGAGTAAAAGGGGAGCCGTTATACCTGAACATGACTCCAGAGAGAGCCCACCCAATACAGCATTTGCGCACGCAGCCGCCAAAGCACGCGTTCATCCTTGTCCTTAGCATTGCTTTCGCGGAGCACACGCCAAAGTTTGCTTAGCGTGGTTTGGACATTTTTAAGGCCAATCAGAAAAGACCACAGCTCGCTGTACCGGGCCAGTTCGGCTTGCCCCAGAAACAGGTCGATGGGCCACCGCATGTCGTACCTGAGTGTACAGTAGCCGTCCACGAGGAGCAGGTCGTCGAAGGGAGCATGTTGGCTGGTGGAAAGCCGGACACTGTACCCGTCCAGTTGATCTTCTGCGTCGGTGCCGACAGACGCCTTGGCCAGCAAAGCGTTGAACTCTTGGTGCCTGAAAATCATCTCATTGCGGTGCTCCTCGCTCCCGGATGCAGAGACGCGTTTTTTGTTCTTGTGGGTGTCCTTGTCAAGGGTGCGTCGGCGCCACAGGTCGCACGCGTCGATGATGTTAGAGGCGAGGTCGCCGTAGCCGAGCAGGAACATGTGACGGAACGAGTCGAGATAACGCACAAGGCTGTGCTCGCCGACGAGGACGTTGGAAAAAAGCCAGTGTGCTGTGGACCGGCGAATGTGATGCACGACGGAATGGAGGCGGGAGGTGTATGAAAAAAGGGAAGAGGACGCTTTGGGTAATGTTGTCGCCGCAGTGGAAGCAGTAGTAGTAGTCATAATAGTAGTAGTAGCAGCAGTAGTAATAAAAGAAGAAGGAGTGGTAGAAGAGGAACGAAGAGAGAGTAGAAGGCGAAGATGCGAGCTTTTCATGTCGGAAGGCATAGCGATACGACGGTCGAGTTGGTTGACGGTAGCAACGGCCTTACCAACGAAGAGAATAGAAGTGCACAGATCCAGAGGGATGTGCGCGGGTATGCGATCTTCAACCAAGGCGTACTGACGCTGCCAGCCAGGTCCGGAAGGACGATGGTCAGGTGTTTGGCTCGTATCGTGGATAAAGAACTCATCTGACTCGCACTTGCCGTAGACCATCCAGTTGACGAGCTGCTGGTAGAGAACATCATGAAGGGCGTCCGCCATACGTTCAATGACTGCGCGATAAGCCGCATGTCCGCTGCGTGCTTCTTGGAAGAGCAGATCAAAGAGCTGAGTGCCCTGGCGCGTGTCGACCTGGTGGACCAGACCCACCAGTGCAGGCAGCAAGAGCTCCCACCCACCCAACTCGGCCGTGATAAGTGAAAGGGGCACCACGCCTTGTCCGCAGTCCAAGTCCTTGTTGAGAATCCGTTCTTCCAGGCTGAGAATATCGCGTCTGTAGTCGTCCAATGTCGCTTCGAGCACACTGACAAGGGCTTGCAAATACACGCTACCGTGCCGATTCCGATGGCGACTAAGGCTGCTTTTTGCGCGCGTGTAATCCTTGATGGTCGCGTACAGCCATCCGAGCTGCCCCAGGCGATTCAGCGTGTCGCGTTCGGCGGGATGCAGCGATGGAAAATCAGAGTTGACGACAAAGGTCGCAGGCTGCGCGGGTGGCAGCGGGTGCGGCACAAATATCTCGCCAGGAAATCCACACAGCACAAAAATGAGTTCGTGGAGCATGGCCTATAGAACGAATATATATTTGTGTGCAAAAAGCATAAACAGGTGACGGAGGCCATAAAATTTAGATAGAGCGGTGAAAATAACAAAAAATGAATCGAGTGTTTAAAAAAGTTTGTACAAGTAAAAAAAAAAAAAAAAAAAAAAAAAAAAAAAAAAAAAAAAAAAAAAAAAAAA